>ML821179.1:91992-105544 GCA_009831015.1 Picea engelmannii
CCTCCATGAGCTAGACTTTACGATTTCCTATGATATGATGCATGCTCTAACTCATGTTATTTTTGTGCTTGACTTGTCATTGTTTTTTTTTATGATGAAGCACATAGGCAGATATTATGAGGTATTTCTAGGATGGTTTCACTAATTATTTGAGTACACCTAGCATTCAACCAACAGGTAAGTAGAGGTAGGTAGGCATTTGCATCCATTGTACATACCATTGCATTTCATATTAGTATAGTTGTAGTTGCATTTGCATATTATTTTGTCTCACTTGTATATATGTGTGCTCATAATCATATATTAGACTAAAGATGATTTTATTTTTTTATTTTATCATATATGGACGAGGGGTGATATCACCACCATAGGGATTACTAATGTATTTTGTTGAGATTTAGTAGACACATGTCACACTTGAGATTTTGAGGTTCTCAAGTGCTCTACAGTGAGCACATATCCCCGAGTTGGAGCCATATGTTATCCCCTAGCCTAGGGATAACTAAGGACATCACATCTCGAGGCCCACAGGTCCAAGACATGGAGTTTCGAGAGCTAGATGACTTAAGAACGACCCCAAAGGGCTCGTCTTTTCTTCACTCCAGTCAACATATCACCAGCATTAGTATCCATCACATCAGCCTGGTCCTGAAGTAGAAGTGAGTTTTGCTCCATGAGGTAATGAGTTTGGGTATCATGGTATGTATCACTCTGATTTTTGAAGCACTTGAACATGTTGTATTGAATCCTTCTTCATTTCATGACACTTGGTTGGAAATTATGCTCTTTGCCTCGTTCAAACCTGGAAGGGTGACATAGTTCCCTAGTAAGTTGATTTCCCTTTAGGATGAGTTTCTACTAGGTGGATCTTTGAAGAGTGATCATTCTTTCCCTCCACACTTACCACTTTCCATCTTTATTCCTTCCATCTCCCCTTTCCTTTTTGGGCATTGGGATTGGCTACACTAGGAAGGGTTGTACCTTACCTCGTGGGAAGAAGGGGCTAAAGGCCTAGAGTGTAAAAGTCGCTGGAAAGATTTAAAAGCCTATTTTGAAACATTCGTGATGCTTCTCCCAGGGATCCCCGAGCAAGTAGTGAAAAGAGTCTTAGTAATAAAAGGGCACCCACAAGATAACATAAAAAATCAAGGTACTAGTTGATGGATAGGAGGTCTCATCACGAGCCAACCTATTATGACAATGGGCATGCAACAGTATGACATTACCACCTATCGGGTCACCAAACCAAGGTAGTGGCTCTTGGTGGCATATCCAAGAGAAAGGGAGTCTCATTACGAGCCAACCTTCTCATTTACATGAAATGTTTGTGGATAATGTTATCACCTACGGTCATCAAGCCAGGACAGTGGCCCTCAATTATTCCCTTGTAGCACAAGAGAAAAAGATCAAAAGAAACAAAGCTAAGAATAAATGGCAATGAATGGGCTAGGAAACAATTGCATCCATGACAAGGTGCAACTCACCCTCGAAAAAGGCACCCACAAGTAAGATGCTACATTTCCCTGTTATCACATGCACCCCATGCCCAAATATTTACCCCATGCCACCTCATACACTTACATGACTTGGAGCAGAATCCACCCAGGAAACACCCCAAAATTAAGGGAGATTAGCCCAATAGGACACCCTGAGACCCTCTCCAAACCTAACTTGTCAAATTGCAAAACGTCTTTGAGCATTTGTTTTGGGTTAAGGGGGGTTTGATGCACATGTTTGGGTAATTTAATTATTGGATGTGATTTACATGTTATGATCCTTGTGACTTATGAACCCATGGAGGGCATACTTGTTATTTCTGCAGGACCTTGCTCGGTGGATATGTACACATGAGGGAATGATTAGCTCAGACCTTCATGGGGGCTTAAAGCCCACAGATGGATGTTAAAATCCCAACCAGGGGGTAAGAAGAGACTAAACGTTTGCACTAGAAGAAGGAAGGACGTTTCCTTTGGAGGCACTATGGAAGACCCAGACCTAGGGTTTCATGCTCCCCCCTACCTGAACGTTGGCCTTGGGAGGCCTTGGACGTCACCCTGGTAGCCCCATGACATCACCCAAGACTAGGGTTTGACATGGAGAGATTTTGGGCTGCATTTTTGGCATGTGTGGCATGGAGGAGGGCCTTTTGGAGGCCCAAAGTTTGCTAGATGACCTCAACGTCTCATGGGGGAGGCCTAACGTCACCCTAGGAAGGATGACATCACCCTATTTAGGGTTTTAATTTTGAAAATTTATTTAATTTTGAATTTAGAGAGAAAATTGACATGTAGGCTCTGTTTTATGAAAATACACAACTACTGGATTAATTAGCCAGGATTTCCCATATAAATATGGTTGGCTAAGTTCATTTTTTCATGATAACTCATCACACACAAGTGGTGGACTGAAATTTTCTGCCTCTTAAGGGTTATTGGCCGAAATAACTAGTGCACATCTCTTGGGGAAGCTTTATGGTGGTGTATTTTGGCATTTTTCATGGTGGAGTGGTCTTGAACTAGGGTTTGACTTGATTATTCTTTGTGAAGTAAGTAGAAAATTTGCATTTTTATTCATGTAATGAATGTTTGTAGTAAAATTTACTTGTTTCATGTCTAAGATTGTGAAATTTCTTGTTTAAACCTTAGGGGAGAAACAACAAATGCTTCTTTTTCCCTATAACTCTTCTACTAGCTTGATTTGCCAATTATACATTTGTTTTGGAAGTGATTACTAGAGCCCTAAAGTGCTAGCTCTCTAGTAATATCACTCTAATCACCAATTACGTTTTTCAAAAGGCTAAGAAAGGAAGGTATGTTAGGGCCTAGAAGTGCCTACTCTCTAGCAAAACCTCTCTTAAAGACTTAGATGCTTGAGGCCTTGAAGTGCCAACACCTCTTGCATATACCTCTTTCCTTAGACAAGTGTTATCATTATTTTATTTCCCAAGTGATATTGTTACTTTTTTTACTCCATAAGCCCCTAAAGTCACTGATTTCTATCCTCTTGTGGATGAATGAGACCAAAAAAACTTTCAAAATCTCTTACTAGCTAACACTAACACTAATCTAGATTAGAAACACTAACAACCTCACTATTGATGCCATAATCACTGCTACAACTATCATTTTCGGCTTATATCAACATACTAACCTCTAAAAATTACCCAAAAATTTGCACTAGCCTAGGTGCTATCACCCCAAGGCTCTAGTCTTCCCTTTGCTATTATTCTAAGTGAAAAATTATGAAGTTGTTGAAGGTTGTTGTTGTTGTTGTTGTAACTACTATTACATCCATCATTTCAACCCCTAAACAACCCTTAAATTGTCCATAAGACCACCCAACACTTGTACTAGGCAAGATACTATCAATATATGCTAAAGTGTTTGTTTAATTGCCTAACTTAAGTACTTTTCTGAAGTGGTTTTGTTGTTGTCATCATTACTTAGTTTACTGTTGTTACAAGTATTTTGACATCCCATTGAAGTCACTTGTTGACTTGTTTAAATCTTGAAATTGTAAGTGACAAAGTACTATCAAATTGCAAAAGTCCTTATATCATTCTTGTCATTATACTTGCAATTTCTGGATATATTGTTGTTGCTATACATTTATATTTTTATGCATAAGAGTGCTTTAGTAGCATATTTCTATTTTGAAGTCCTTAATTTGAAACATTGATATCATTGGTTATTGCTAATGTTTGTTGTTTCATTAGTAAGGGGAAGGTACCATTCACCTTGAATTTCTCCTTAACCCCAAACAATACCAAGTGACTTCTTCCTTTTGAGTGACCTAGAGAGAGGGGTGGGTTTCACCATTGTCTTATCTCCCTTCATCAACCAACTAGGTCTTGGGATGTCTCCCTTGGAGTGAGTTTCTTCTCCTACTAAATAGAGAGAGGTATCCTATCGGGGTGACAGTGATAAGACTACCTCTGTGTTACGTCAATCTAGGCCTACTTTCCTTTAGGATTTTGGAAAGTATAGATTGTGCGATAACAAGGTTCATGCCATACAAGGGTTCATATTATCTCATTTATGGGTGCCTTTGTAGAGGGTGTGTTGCACCTTTGTTTTCAATGCAACCTTTTTCCAAGCCCATTATTTGCCATTACTTAATTATAGTGCAAAACAATCGGGTACTCCAAATGGGTAACATAAGACTTGAAGGCAATAACAAAATGTCACTGGAAGCCGGACGTACATAGAGTGCCATGTGGGTAAAGAAAAGAGTATAACACACTTGTGTAGATCCCTCAACAAGAGGGACATTATATATGTGAAATTTGGTTTTGCAGGTCTTCAATTATTTTAAGAGAAACGTTTCATTGTTCTCAAGAACTCTTTGGGAGAGCATGTAGAAGGTATTAATTTGGCTTTTATATTTTTCCAGCTACATTCCCTCTAGGTCTTCAACCCCTTCTTCCCATGAAATGAGGTACAATCTATTCTTGGGTTAGTACACCCGACAATACCAAAAGATAAGTAGACGAAAGGGATGAAGTGTGAAAAATTATAAGTATGATTGGGAATGGTATGATGACTAGTCAATGAGACCTCCCAATAGAAATCCCATCCCCAAGGGTGACCACTTACTAGGGCACAATGTCAACCACCAAGCTAAAACATGGCAAAGGGCATAATTTCTAGGTAGACGTTCTCTAATCAAAATAAACTTTAAATGAAACATACTCAAATGCATCAAGTATTGAAATGACACTTACCTCAATACTTGACTTGTACCTCATGGAGCAAGACCCATTATCTTCTGGAAGCAAGCTGATGTGGTGAATGCCATCATGACGAACTGAGGATGCGTGGTGGTGAAGTGGGTTTATGTCTATGCATGTGGACATTATCAATCATATGTCTCTCGATACTCCATTTCTGCAAACCGAGGGCCTTGAGACATCATCTCCTTAGTTATCCCTAGAAATAGGGGATAACATGACCTAAAACCAAAGGGAAACTGATGTCTATACCCAATTCACCATCTACTCCCATTCCCTCATTCATAGGGGCTTCTTTCATGGGACTTAAACATATCTTGACCCTATTTTTACCTTATAAAATTGGATTTGAATCCACCCCCTCACTGAGTGAGGTGTTATCAAAGGAAGAAAATTTAGAAGTATGAAGATCTACAGAAAAAAAAATTGGAACCCTAACTAAATATTTATTTTCTATTGGGGATCCATTCTCAAGGGAAATCCCAATTTGAGCCAACCCAAAACTTGATGCGAGGTTGTTTTTTATTTTGTTCCTTAAAGATAATTCCTTCTACTTTTTTGAAATTGATGAAGAGTAGTGTTCATAAGACTGAAAATATGTGCCTTGTCTTGTAGATTCATTGGAAATTGCTTCTTTTGTCACTGCTTCTAGACTCTCTATTATTTTCTACAATTGCATTCTTAAACTCATGACTTTTTCACCCTTTATTTCCACAAAAAATCCTCCTTCCTCCTCTTCTATTGCTTTGTTTGTTCCTTCTTTTTTTATCAAGGAATCTGAGATTACCTCCACTTATTCCTTATTTAACCCTATCTTTGGGAATGCTAAGGTTCTTTTTGTATCCTCCTCCTCCTTCTTCCACATCCTTCCAAGCCTTACCAATGCCATGGCAATTGAAACACCTAAAGGGTAATTTCCAATAGTCTAGACGCTAGGAGAATTTCCATTCCCCCATTCAACTTCCATTTCCTTTGGAAAACTCTCTTAGAGATCCATTTCTACCAATATTTTGATTATCTTCCTATCTTATTTGATTGGGAAATCTACCTCCAAATCAATAACTTTTCCTAGCTCATTCCCTAAAATTCTTAGAATATCTCCGCTCCAAAGCTTCATGGGGAGACTAGGCATCAAAACTCATAATGTTTGGACAAAGAATGTTTCATTCAAGGGTCAAAACCTAGTCTCCAATGTTTTAGGTATAGAAAAAAAGGTCCATAGAACCATCCCTCCCCGACAAGTTTCTCCACATCCATCTCACTTATGAACTCAAATGAAGCCATCCTCGCTTCAAGATATGGAATTTAAGAATATACCCTAGGACTCCAAGCTAATTTTCTTTCTATCACCCTCACAAAGAATCTAATTTTACCTTTTTTTCAAAGAACTTCCATGTAATGGATTTCTCCATTAAGGTTTATTCCTACGTCCTCTCCTAATACCAATTTAAATAACTCCTTCCTTGGTTTAATGCACCTTTTCTTCCTTCTTTTCACCTCTATCTCCTAGGCCTACCTCCTTATCCTTTCTTTCATTATTTATCCCTCCTTTTCCTATTAATTTAGCCTCAATTAAAGCTCCACATCCTCTCCCTTTCTTAATCCCTAGAACACCTTCTTTTTCGTTATCAATTGAGTAGTTTCTTAACTCCTAACTGGTATCAAAATTGGGTGACAAATACATCATCTCTATAGAAATGCATAAATTTTATATTCCTTCATCTAACTTCTCTAAGGAGTACTTCTCTTCGAATGACTCAACAATAAATTTATTTTTGAAAACTCCTTATATGAGATATTATGAATAAAGGAATTGTCCTTTCCATGCATCATCAAAGGACTGAACCCATGGATATTTGTCCTTTTCACCTTGAATGATTTGTCCTTTCCTTGGAGGTGGAATCTCTACCACATTGCTTGACATCTCTTTAGCTTTTTTTTGAGAAACAACCATCCCATGTACCTTGTTTATTTCCTTGTTGTAAGACCTCACAACCCCCAATAAGATCTCTAGTATCTCCTCTCTAGAACTAAATATAGACTTTGGTAAGACCTCCTCACCCTACTCATAGTCCATCTAATCCTCCTCCATTTTCCCTCTATACTACAAACTTCCCTCCATTCCTTAGCGTGTTCAATAAACATACACTCAAGGAAGTAGTGGATTTGAAGGAAACGTAGAACCATGTTTGGCAGAGCCATAGTAATAGAGGATCATATCCCTATAAGGAGTTTTTGTTGCAAAGGATGAATAACAAGAAGCCATTGCTTGTATATTCAAGGCTCCAAAGGATCCAACAATATTCATATGCACAAAGTTGATCTATAATCATTTAACCTATGGGTGATACAATTATTTTGACAAGTCTTTTGTTGTTGGTCAACAATTATATTGAATTCCCAACATATGCAACGATTCTTTGGATGGTTACTAGAACAAGGATGCCATCTACATCTCCAACGCTATCTCTAATGTGTGCATGGTCCTTCAAATTGAGTTGGAATCTTAAGGTTAGAAGAAGTGCATTTGAATATGATTATGTCATGGGAATTGCATTTATACACATGTATTTCAAATGTCAGGAGTTAGCATTGTCCACAAATAGTTTAAAAGAATGTGTAAACAATATGTTGGGTCATGGAATGAAATCATTATTTAAATGAGATGTTGGGTCATGGAATGAAATCACTACTTAAATGAGATGTTGGGAGATGTTGGGTCCCCATGAATCATTGACATTCTTTAACGAAATGCAATTCTTAGGCATAAAACCCAATGCAATCACCATGGTTAGTGTTATGCCTGTTGGACAACTGAGAGGGGGGGTGAATCAGTTGTTACTGTGCTTAAACAATTATATCCATTTTTTAAATTTATTACAGAACTTCTCAATGATGATCACAATAAATAAGCAGTAGAGTATTCAACATCAATCACACACATGTATAGTACATAGACATATATTCCTAAGGAAACCCATAAAGGGTGAAAACCTCTTCTTCTTTATATGATAATTATTTTCTATACATTATTA
Source organism: Picea engelmannii (assembly GCA_009831015.1). Taxonomy (NCBI): domain Eukaryota; kingdom Viridiplantae; phylum Streptophyta; class Pinopsida; order Pinales; family Pinaceae; genus Picea; species Picea engelmannii. Next base: position 99,757 of record ML821179.1, read on the forward strand.
TTCTTATGAGCACCAACTCATAATGAGGCCACCACCTCTGTTTTGCAAGCTGCTACTTGCTAAGAGCACCAACTCTCTGGTTTCTCTAGCACCCACTATAAGGAAGTACCAACTCCCTCACTGCTCCAGCACCAACTGGATGGAAGCACCAACTTCCAGTGGCACCAACCTGTATAACAAAGAACCAATGTTCTCCCTAGCACCACCCTACCACCCTGGTTTCTCTGGCTACTACCAAATGGTAGCTACAACTCCCTTTGTTCAAGCACCCACTTGACACTCAGAGGAAAATAGTCCTCCCTAGCACCTCCCAACCACCTTGAAATATAAAACTTTTCTTTTTGTGAATTTATTACAATGATTCAATAGTTGTCATTGGCTTACCAAGCTTATCAATGTTCTGCTATGCTGTTCTGCTCTCCAGTATCAATGTCTCTCTGCTTGCATCTCCTTGAGCTTTCTGATCTTCTGCTATATTTGTGAATGTCCATCTCAACCTTCTTTTAATGTATCAATTATGCATCTTTGTTATTTCCTTCTGCTGCGTTGTTTCTCCTCTAGACTCCCTTCTTCTACCTGCATAACACACTCTTAAAAAACATAGCCCAATCTCTTCTCTGTTCTGCATTTTTATAGTCTCTTTGCACCTTGTGCATGCTACATGCACTATCCCACTGCATACACTTCACTGGGTTCATCATCACCGGCCCTTCTCCTAAGATATTTTGGCTTTACTGACTGTAACAGTCTTCGACCCTTTTCCATCTGTCAGTTGACTCTATGATGAGTTTACACTCCACTGGCGGTTGCCTCAAGACTCTTCATCTTCTCTGTCAATCACCCTGAAGACTCCTTGAATTCTCTGGCAGAAACCATCAATGGTCTCTAACAGTTACACCGAGGCTCTTCGGCCCCTCTGGCAGCCACCCTACAACTCCTCAAATTCTATGGCAGATGCAATCACTTCGTTCTGGCAGTTACTAAGAGAAACTCTGTGCGTTCATGCGTTTTGGCGCCTTCTCTCTTCCTGAAGAAAACTTTACAATGGGCGCTAGATGTTCTGGCTAAGCCCCTTCATTTCAGGTGACCTCTGGCGGTGACCAAACATCTATTCATAATGCACTTTCACGACTCGCGTTTCGGGGATCTGGGGATGAGGCATCTCGACTCTCCAAGTCACAATCTATGAAATGGAGCTTAGCTGGATGCTAGCTCCTCCCTTAAACCTTCGATGATGTGACCAATGGTTGTGACCACAACCCTATTCAAAAAGGTATTTCATGATTTCGTATTTCGGGTTTTCTCCCGTGATTCTCCTTGACTCTTCATATTGTGAACCCCGAAATGGATCTTGGCTGCTCTAGCTCCTTCCTCCAACGTGACCACCGACGGTGACCATAGCTTAACTCAAAATTACATTTCGCAATTTCACGTTTCAGAGATTCTCCTGTTAGTCCCTTGAGTCCTCCAACTTCTGGTACTCGAAATGGAGCCTAGGAATGCTAGCTCCTTCCACTCACGCGACCACAGGCGGTGACCAGTGGCCAAGTCCGAAAACGCATTTCACATTTCGGGGATTCTGTGAAGACTCATCTCGACTCTCCATGTCGCAAACTCCGAAATGGAGCTTGGAAGCTCTAGCTCTGCTCTCCATCCCTCAACGATGTGATCACGAGATATGACCACAATCTAGTCATTTGAGCGCTTCACTCTTCAGATCAATGGTCCACGATCCTTGGTGATCGGACGACTATCCTTCGTCCTGGAATTTCAGCTTTTGGGACTTTGGGGGAGTATTGATGCTAAAACTCCCGAAACTAAACTCCTGGAGTGATGTCATTCTTGCGTCACTCAATGACATGTCATAAGCCGAGTGGCTTCCACGTGTCATTCAGAATTGTGATTTCCAGTGGCTTGAAATGTTGAGTAAACTTGACACTTGTCCTTGTATGATTGTGCTACATGTCCTTGCTGACGTAGACTGCCACCTGCCCTTTCTAACGTGGTCTGTCATAAAATACCTACTGGATATGACGACCCAGATTCATCCTTGATCCAACGGCTAAGATTATTTCACGATTTCGCATATCGTGAGTTCGAGAGGTTAGAACACCTCGTTCCTTTGACTTTCCAGTCAACGAAGGGATGATCTTTCGCCATGTGTCCTTCTTGGATCAACGAACCAGATTTCTCCTCGATCCGATGGCTCAGATCATTTCACCATTTCACGTTTCGCGAGTTGGAAGAATAGAGCCCCTCGTTCATTTGACTTTCCAGTCAACGAAATGACGATCTTTCGACATGTGTCCTCTGGATCTAATGACCCACGACTGTCCTCGATGGATGACCAGGATTCCTTCATAGTTTTGAAGATTTGGATGACTCCTGGTCTTATCCGCCTTGCAGCTTCACCAGATCTAACGATTGTTGGTCCTTCATAATTAATCCAGATCTGACGGCCCATATATTATCGCGATTTCACATATCGCGAGTTGGAAGGTTAGAGAGCTTCCTTCCTTTGACTTTCCAGTCAGCGAAATGTTGAATTGTAGCCACGTGTCCTGCCTGATGATGGACGATCCTCCTGTTTTCGGGACTTTGTAAGCCCGATTCATGTTGAACTTTAACGATCGTGCAAGTTCTCCCAGATCTGACGACGGTCGGTCCCCACGCTTAGATCTTACGCTTGAGATCTGTCCTCCATCTGCGCACTCCTCTTGTCTGAATTTAGATATGACGGCCATCGGGAATTCAGAATGGGTGATCCAACGATCATTGTCTCTTCTCATCCCGAGCTTCTCCTTCCTGTGTGTTCTTGCCATCAACGACAAGCGCATTGTTCCTGTGAACATGCCAACAATGCCTACATGTGAAAATTTATTGGCTCTGGAACAAGGTAAGAAGGTCCATGGTTATGCAATAAGAATTGGATCTGAATCTAATGAAGTTGGGCTATGGAATACAATCATTGTATGTTATATACAAACCGACCTCCATTAAACAAAATGCAAGTTATCCTAGGCATAAAACCCAACTCAATCATTAAGGTTGGTGTTATTCCTACAAGTGTTGAGTTATTAGCTCTAGAATAAGGTAAGAAAATCCATGGTATGTAATAAGAGTTTGATTTGAATGTAATGTTGTTATGGGAAATGGTCTTAAATGGAATGCAATCACATTTGGTTGGGATGAATTTCAATTGAATATGACGTTGTCATGGAAATGCATTTGTGGACATGTATGCCAGTTGTGAGGATGTTAACATTCACCACCAAATTGTTTAAAAGAATGCATAAATGAGATGTTGGGTCATGAAATGCAATCATTGCTTAAATCAAATGTTGGGAGATGTTTGGTCCCCATAAATCCTTGGCATTTTTCAATGAAATTCAATTCTTGGGCACAAAACTCAACTCAATGACCACAGTTAGTGTTTTGCCTACATGTGGAAATTTCTTGGCTCATAACATGGCAAGCATATCCATGGTTATGCAATAAGAATTGGATTTGAATCTAATGAAGTTGGGTCATGGAATGAAATCATTGTTGGCTATTTGATGATTGGAATCCCCCATGAAGGCTTAACATTCGTCAACAAAATGTAAGTTTTCCTAGGCATAAAACCCAACTCAACCACCATGGTTAGTGTTCTACTTGCATGTGTAGATTTATTGGCTTTGGAAAAAATCTCTAATAAAAGGAATTTGTCGATTGGAAAGATACAACAATGTCCATTGAATAGAAATATACTATAATTTGTGATTATAAGAGATCCATTGACTAGAGGGAAGGAATATTGGCTACTAGAAAAAATTCCTTATTTGGTTACTAGAGATAGAAATTGGTTGTTAAAAATAGATAGAGCATTGAAAGAGAGATTCCCTTCATGGCCACTTAAATTTACTAGTCAAATATGTCAAACTTAATAATGTTGAAAGGAAGCTTTCCACACACACATATGAGTGTTATCCTTGACCTTCTTCCCACACACACATATGAGTGTTATCCTTGACCTTCTTCAACGAAATGAGGGAAATTCCTAGACTAGTTGTCCCCATGAAACCTTGATAAGAATTTTGTTTATTGCAATGTATAGATTGAGTTGAGCTACATATAATGAATTTGACATGGTGTAGGATTGATGGGTGGGCATGGTGTATGTGTGAGAGAATCGATATGACCACAATGTAATTATCCAAGTATGCAATGTGAATTTTCCCCTAAATCCCAAGTATCCAGGTATGATATACAATGTGATTCTTCCTCTAAATGCAATTATTTTTTTTTGCCTAAATCCCATAACCACACATTAACAAAAATGCACTAAATATTGAAACTGGCCTAAGAAAATTGATTCAATTGGAAGCTTGATTACTTTGTAAGATTGACTCCAAAGCAAGCAGGTTTCCCCCAAAAGCTTGTTTGTCTCATACAAGCTCGAACACACCCTTCTCCATAATACTAGACGTGCTCTTCTCACAAACCCTAATGCAATCTTTCACAAGCCTAAACACATCCTTATCCGAGCAAATTTTCCATCATGCCTAGTGAAATCAACCATCACCACTCTCCTAGTAGGAATAATGAACTAAATAAAACTCGCACTGCCTTCGCGAAGCTGGGAAAACTAACCCTCCTTTTGTTTTGGTGACAAGATCCCTCTATTTTTGTAATAAACAATCTCCATCTTGAAAATGGCAGGATTAGAAATGAAGTGTTCAAAACTAAGGTTGTTTTCATCCAATTGTTAATTAAATTCAAATTTTTTCTTTTGTTATATTGTTATTTTCAACCTCTTTTTTCCCTCATATTCTGACTTATCAACCTTTTTTGTGACCACATTTTTGAAAGTTATTTTGAAGGTCAAATTAACCTCCACAAATTAGGTCATAAACTTTAAATATTAGGAAAAAAACCTAAGGTCTAACTGCTACATCTAACTCTAATTCTAAGTCTAATTTATAGTCCTAAGCATAAGTCCTAAGTCTAGGGTTATTAACATCAAAGTAATTCAAATAAAATTGATTATTTTATATAAGTCTAGGGTCATTTAAATTTGATTATGTGTATTAAATGTGATTATATGTATTGAGTGTGAGGATTAGACTCATATAAGATGTACAAAATTCCTTTTTCTATTGCATGTTAGTGGGGTTAATGGAGAATAATGTGTTACCTCAACCTCCCTACCTATACTACTAAGTGTCAATAGGAGGTTTAAGTCCATTTAAAACTAAGGGAGCTTACCTCATTCACGTAGCCCATGTTTTGTTTTGTTTTTTTTTCTTTTAGAAGGATTCCAAGTAGATAAGTCTGTATCCCTCCTCAAGGTCTATCATTATCTCTTCTAGAACAATCCATGCCATGTTAATAATTTTTCTAGGGAAACCCCAACAAAGAATTTATACCATTCTCGAGGTTATAATATAACATGTACAAGACATTTGTGTCAACTTTAAAGCATGAAATAAGTGGTTAGTTACTTATTGGTAAGCATTAATATGTAAAGAGGCGGTCCAATGGGGAGTGCATTTTAAGAGTGAGGAAAAGGATTTTTCAATGTTGAGTTTGAGAATAATGATGTCAACGATTAAGAGTGAATCCTACAATGAAACATTATAATTCTTTATAAATAATGGCCTTTTCATACAATGTTGGTCTCCTCTCTTTTCTATTAATGATATCAACCCTTTAAAGATCCATGTTTAAGCCAAACTTTCTTATTTACTAAATGAGTTTAGAGTCTAATAATCATTGAAAAAATGGCTCAATTAATGGGATGGTTCTA
>ML821180.1:0-16112 GCA_009831015.1 Picea engelmannii
AATTTTGGTCACAAAGCTATAAACTTCTCTTTAAGATTTAGATATGAACAATCAAGATATTCAATGAATAACTATCTTCCACAACAAAGATTGAGACAGCCAAGCAACAAACAATCACAGACTATAAATCATGTGATGACTGGAAGAAGGACATAGGTGAAACACAACAACAGTTATGAGCATAACAATCGTTATGATCGATTATTCAGTGAAACAAAATGTTACAACTGTCTGTTGACGGGCGAAATTGATCGTCCGTCAACTGGGAGAGTGGATCCGGTCCGGGGTTGTCTAAATAACCCAAGCCGTTTGGGGTAACCCACCCTGACAAGTTTAGCGGCTCCGTTAGCCGATCTAAGTCCTAAGAAAACAAAAAGAAAACTACTCTAAATTAACTAATCTAAATGAAAAATAACAATTAAAACAAACTAATAAACAAATCTAAACTATTATATATACAATCTACTATCTAATACTATAATAATTCTATGAAATTCAACATTCAACTATCAACTGAATCAAATCTTAATCACAAATGTACAATATTTATAAATTACAGATTTATAAGAAAAACTTGCAAAAATCAATTGCAAACTGTCCTGAGACAGCGGAACTGTTTTTTGATTTTTATAGTTTTATGAGAAAGAAATAGAATAAAAACTAACTATGTAAACTAAGCAATTAAAACACTAACTGTAACTACAAATCTAAACTATGCATATATCTATCTAAACTAATTAATTTATACTAATAAGCTAACATGTAATAATGCTTTCCTATTTGTCATGTGTAAAGAATCCAGTTCAGTTGTTTGATGGAAGGAAACCCACATCAATCCTCTGTCAGCATCTAGTAAACAGTAAGCAACAGTGCTCTTTTGAATATCAATAACAGAACAAACAAGACATAAAAGTTACAACAATCTTATAATTTACAAATCATAACATTTAGATAAATCTGCGTGCAAGGATTTGTACAAAATGATCCAATTAACGAAGAAGAAAAATCTGTGATTCATTAACTGAAACAAGTAATTGTTGTATTTTTAAATAATAAAAGAGATCAGATATGGATAACACATTAATCAAGTCACAACAACCTACAATAGATTACGATAGCTAAAGTAGTCTATAATCAACTGCAAAATGATATGAATAAAACTTGAAACAAAAGTTTGATATATTGAAAGCGAAAGCTGTTACAAGACATCAACTTTCATCTCAGTCTATATCACAAATCCATAGTCTGGTTCTCCCATAGTGAGGATGATTCCTTTATTACAAAAAATTGACAAGTATTTAAAGACCTCCCACAGGGTAAAACATCCTTGTGGGAGTTATCAAAACAGTTTACACAAATCTGGGAAAATATCCCAAGTCTCTATTTCTAACTAACAACTTAAAAATAAAAACTATATCACACAAATATCTCCTATATTGTCACAACATGCCCAAATTGATCATTGCAATTCGTATGTACCTGAACAAGGACAAGAATAGACAATATTAGAGGATATTTTATTGATAAAATTGACAAAAATCTAATTTCTAAGACTAGCTACAGAATCTTGCGATTCTGTAGCTGGTCTAAATTGAAGACATAATCGTATTAAAACCAATTCAAAACTCAAAGAATTAAATTCAAACTATTAAACAAGTATCTAATTGATATTTGAAAACCAATGAATCATTCAAATAAAAAATTGTTATACTAATTTGAGAGAAAACAAGATTATGATCAATCGAATGATTACAGAGATACATGTACTATGTTCCATTTGTTATCACAGTTTCGGGTAAACATAATCACATTAGATACTTGACAGCAATGAAATTGTTTTCATAAACTAATTGAAATCGACACAAATAGTTGCTTCAACCATCAACAAAATCATTGTCGAATCCAAAATGAAATCAACAGGATCGTTCTTCAAATTGATAAAACTATATTAAACCAATACAAACGATCATGCTAATCGTGGCACACAGGAATGAATCGAAACGGATTGACAAAATCGTTATGAAAAATCATATCAATTAGTATAGCCGCACGATTTTAGCAAATAGATCTTCAACACAGGTCGAATGTAATCCAAATCCAATCGATTCAATACAAAACAGAGCCGTTTGTGGCTAATTGAAGTCAACAGTGTTGTTTTGAGTTTATTAGATTACATCGTAGTCATCAACCCAGTCACCAATAATGACGCATAACACATTTAAAGGATCATACCAATTCAAGCCCACGAAATCATTCCAAAATAAAATCATAAGAACTAAATCAGAGCCGATAGAATCCAACCACAACGAAATCATACCAAATCAAAACATAGCCGTGCTCAGATTTTAGCACAAAAATCTCCTATACAGGTCAGATACAATCAAAATCAAAACGAAAACAAACCTCATTGATTTGGTTAATTCAAACCAACAGAATTGTTCAAAACGAATCAAACCCAATGAAAACCAATCAATTGCTAAACTGGGCACGACCAAATCGCATAACCAAATCATAACCATATTTGACTTTAGTAACATGAATCTACTGTATAGGATCCACAACATAACTATTTTTGATAGTCAAACCATGATAAAATCATTTCGAATAATGAACAGAACTAATTTGAAAACCAAAACCAAATTCATTATATTAATCCAAGCAATTCATAAAACGAAATTGATATTGAAATTCATACCTGGATAATCAGAAAACAACTCGGTCATGATAATTTGGAATTGACGAAGGTTGTTTCCAATTCGACATTCCTAAAAATGATTGAACCAGTGGTTTTTTGCTTCTTGTCATTAGCTTGAAGCATGTCCCTTTCTCTCGACAGTACTGCAACTTGGTTCTCTAAAGATTTGATCTTCGATTGTAATAAGGGAACGTCGGCATAGTAGCGCTCAAGCCACACATTACATTGGTTGCATGATGTCTGCTCGGGCTTCGAAATAACAGTCGAGGGTTTATTCAGATCACCGAGGGTTTCATTATGAAGCTTGATTCCTAGGTAATTAGGATTGTTCTTTAGGCATGGGGGAAAATTAGAAACATAGTCATAGGGTGGCTCGGAGCATAGGCCTTGGGAATAAGGGTACTCTTCAGCTAGGAAGCACTCGATATTAGAGTCCGAGTCCTCGCTCAGAACTATGGGCTTTTGATCGAGGTTTGGCTTAGGTTTATTCCAGGCAAGTCTCGATATCAATCGAGCATTCTTTTTACCTTTGCTATCGTCAGTAGGGTTACCCTTGACCTTATTACTCACAGGCTTCTTTACAGCCTCAGCCTTGTCTGTTGTGATGTCGAGTAAGTTGATATCAGGGCAGACCGAGGGTTTAGGAGAGGGTAGAAGGGCATGAAATGGCACGGGTGGCCCGACCTTAGTCTCTTTGACCACAGACTTGTCGGTTTGGGCAGCCTCTGAATCAACAAGGCCATTTCTAGACAGAAAGGCTTTCCAATTATCGCCATGGAGGTTCAAATGGTGGAGGACGATGAGTCTAATCAAACCATGGTGAAACAGGCTGCTATAGGCCTTCTCGCGTTTCAACCTCTTAGGCATTTTGTAAAGACTATGCAGGAAGTAAAATGGCATGTTCAATGGATAGCCCATGAAATGCATCAACAGTCGAAGGTGATAGAGAAAAACCAATCCATACCGACCCTCACAGGTCACAAATTGTTTCATCATTATCAAAAGATCGTGCCACCTGGGTTTAAGTGTGGAAATAGGCATACCTTTGTCACAGGATGTGACCTTTCGTGATACGAATACCAAAGGCCATGGCACCTCGTCGACTTTGGAGTTCTTAAACCATCGCTGGCCTGTGGCTGCTAGTCCTGTGGCAGATCTTATGAATTCTTCATTGAGTTCAAGTTGAATGTCACCTACTTTATCCCTACACCCATCAAAGGTAAGGGTGAATTGCTTTGCAACAAACAGATTGAAACCCTCGAACCTCTGTACAAACGTGAGCCAACCACTATCCTCTAAATCCTTAGGGGCATTATCGAACAGTAACAAAGCTTGAATATCGTTCGGCTCTATTCGCACCACCGGTGCCATAGATAGGAGCACACGGTGAGCAATGTGAACAAGCCAGGGTTTGAATCACAGCATACGCAGGGGAAGAAATCTCACAGGCTTACCCAAAACTAGCAAAGGTGAAATAGGGATAGGGGAAGACATTAATGACATATTGTGCGAAGGTGGTGGAGCTAGTTCATTACATGCAAAACAGACATATCTACAGTACAACCGCTGACACAAATAGCTATTCAACCCACTATTGTATAAGTTAACAATTATGCCATTCAATCAACCAATGAAATTAATGGTAAGTGGATTAAACATTCGCGCGAGTAATAGTTATAGTTTCAAAACCAAACAAATGAATCGAAACCAATACCAAGGGTTTGATTATGATATGTACCAAGAGTTTAACCATAACACCAATGCGTTTTTATGTAACCAATGTGCCAAGTGAATCGATGAAAGAACATGTAAATCCAATAACCAATGCGTCACAAACTCAATCACTCATAAAACGAAATTATCAATCAAAGAATGCCAAATGAGTATAGATCAGGGGGTCTTGCCAACTGTATAACGATGAGTAAATTGGAAACACAATGGGCATATCGACAAGGAAGATCGCAACAATTCAGTGAYGATTTTAATGTGACTTTGAAAACCAGGTTTTCACGCTTKCATTCGTGAAAACAAGAACAAAAGTAAGTGTGCACATAGCACAAAAATAATAGTGTCGTTTTATTCAAGGATTGCGACAAAAATTAAGGTTTGCAAAACACTGGTGTAGGCAGCTTATAAGGACAGTAGAAAAAATGTGAATTGGCTGCCAACAATGGCGACACACTGGTAGAAGCAGTTATCTCTGCCAAAAGAACAAATTCAGATTAGGATAACAAGAAAAATTCTAACTCAAAAAACAACAACCAGAAGATCGTGTAAACATCATCATTAACCAAATATTCCAGCAGTGTTTAAAGGATGAAAGTTGATAGCAGTCTTAAGACAAGCGAGTTGCGATATTAAAGATAAAATATCCAATACTATTGACAGAGCCACTGCTGCTAGCAGGCGTCCATAGCCTCAAAAGGGTTGCCATTTAACCCACTCTGACATCTGAATCATGCCAAGAAGTTTCGGATCAGAATAAAGGACATTTTAAGGTTAAGAGGTTTCTTATTTGCAAATTTTCATATACCCGACATTGCTTCGCTGCCAGCGGGCCTGTTCAGTACCCCGACAAAGTTGTCTTGGCATCATGCATGCATTTAACTACTGCTAGCAGACCTGTTCAACATCTCGACGGGTTTACAAGCACTTCCCACAGCTCTATTAATGATTTATTTTGTTTTATATAGTTGAGCGGGGTGACGCTGAAAATTATGATATTTTAACATTTTTTTTTTCAGACCTCAGCAGAATTTTTTTAGAACTGTCCTTTATTAAGATCCAGAGATGTTTCATTTACAGAACCAACTTTCTAAGGCAGGGAGACATCTTCTGAGTCATTCCCTTAAGGAATAGGGACAGCATAAAAAGATAATGGATGATCACAACAAGCTTATGTTAGAGATTGAAATAAGTTAACTTCTTTCAAACAACAAACTTTTGCCAATCACAGATGTAAATTTCAGAAGTATACAATTGATGTTTATACAATTTTCTTAGCAGTCATTTCAGCGAAGGAATTTTCTGTTTTCTTCGTTTGAATAGTCAAGTATGCAGGTATGTGTATTTGCAAAAACACAAACTGATAAATGAAAAGGAGAAATCCAAATCAAAACAGCAAAAGAAAAGCAAGCCAAGCAAAATATATACATAATGCACAAGGGTTGTCATTAAGCAAAGTATCTTTTCAGGGCTTGGCCATTCACCGGATAGGTGTCAGGTTGCCCCTCTAGATTCTGCAATCGAAAATAATTGGGACCCAACTTCTCAGCAATTAAAAACGGTCCAAGCCATAAGTTTTGAAATTTTGTGTGCTCTCCCTTTCCCTCATGCAGTTTATCCCATTTCAAGATGAGGTCACCTACTTAGAAATTCCTATCAGAAGCGGAGTTAGAATCGAACCATCTTTTAACCAATAGTTGATGTTGATCTAACTTACATTTAGCTTGGGCTATTACCTCTTCTAGCTTCATCAAAGCGTTAATTCGGTTTTCTAAAGGGGGACAATCTTCTTCTCGAATTTTCTGTGATAACTGTAGTGAAGGAAGAAGAATGTGTGGTGGTAGAATTGCTTCTCTGCCATAAACGAGAAAAAAGGGGGAGTTACCTACAACATCTTTTGGCATTACCCTATCATCCCACAACATGTTTAACAGTGCATTGTGCCAATTTTTGTGATTTTCAGCCACCATTCTCTTGATGATTTTAATCAAGTTCTTGTTTGTTGATTCTGCCAATCCATTGCCCTGGGGGTAATAGCTAGCAGAATACTTCAATTTAATTCCTTTTTCCAAAGCGAACTCACTCATATCAATAGAGGAAAAGTAAGAGGCGTTATTGAATACTAAACTGTCAGGGATACCAAAACGAGTGATAATATTTGAATTTAGAAAGGCAATTACCTGACTGGTGTTGACAGTTCTTAACGCGGTAGCTTCAGACCACCGGGTAAAGTAATATGTGGTTGTTATGATGAAATTATGTTGTTGTGAGGATGGGGGGTTGATCGTACCTATGATATCCAGGCCCCACTGCTGAAAAGGAGAGTCTACTGAAACAGGTTGCAAAGGAAAAGTTGGTTTTTGTAACCGCCCTGATGCTTTCTGACAAACAATACACTTACGACACAAAGCATGGGTGTCTCTAAAAAGCGTGGGCCAGTAATAACTGGCTCTTAAAACCTTATGGGCAGTGGCTTCACCACCAAAATGACCGCCAGCTTCTCCTACATGCAACTATAGCAAGACTTTTTCTGCTTCATCTTTCTCAAGACAGCGCATCAGTATGCCATCAAAATTTTGACGAAACAGGATACCATTAACCAAATGAAAGTAGGCAGACTTTAATCTCAACGCTCTTATTTTAGTGGGATCCAGGTGATGGGGGGCTGACCCATGTTCAAGACAGAATCTTATATCATCATACCAAGGACTGACAGAGTTTTGTGCGCAACAGATTGCATTTTGATCGTGTTGTCATAGGTTTGACGTATCGCTTTCTTCTTGCTGTCCTGCTACTGAATCAACAATTAACTTGAATAACCCTTGGCCTCTCACTATTTGAGCTGGGGTAATTTCTATGTCGTACTCCTGCAAGGAGGTGACCTAGTTAGCCCTCTTTTCTCCTAGTTCTTTCTGCACTAACAAGTTCCTGATGGCCGGGTATGGGACAATAATCTTCGTCCTATACTTCAACAGATAAGACCGGAAATGCTTGACTTCCTTGAAAACAACGTAGGCTTGTTGATCTACCACTGGGTAATTAAGTTCAGCACCTTTGAAAGCAGAGCTCATAAAGGCAATGGGTACTTCGTTGTTCTCGGCGTTCTTTTGAGTTAGGACGATGGCATAGGAACGGTCAGAAGAAAAAGTGTAGAGTGTAAAGTCTTGAGAAAAATCGGGGCTCATGAGAGAAGGAGCGTCTATTATGGCCTTCTTTATTGCATTAAAAGCTTGATTTTCTAGGGGTCCCCAGTGATATTGGGTGTCTTTCTTAATTAAATTATGTAAAGGCCTGACCATTTCGGAGAAACTGGGGATGAATCTCCTCACGAAGTTAATATGGCCTAAGAAAGACTGCATCGATTTTTTGGATGTAGGAGGGGGGAGTTTCGCGATGACTTGAGTCCTTTTGGGGTCAATAATCATCCCTTCGTTCGACACAATAAATCCCAAGAGTTTGCCCTGTTCTACAGCAAAAAGGGATTTTTTAGGATTCAAGGAGATGCAGTATTTACGACATCACTGTAGAACGGCTCGTAAGTGAGCTAGATGATCGGTTTTGTTTTTAGAGAATATAGTCACATCATCTAAGTAAACTACGATGGACTGATTGATTAGGCCTTGGAAAGAAATGCCCATTGCTCTCTGGAAAGTGGCACCGGCATTAATCAATCCAAAGGGCATTTTTCAATAAGCATAGGTTCCCCATGGGGTACATAAGGTAGTTTTAAGTTGGTCTGGAGGAGACATCAGGACTTTGTTGTACCCTGAGAAACCATCCAGTAAGGATAGCCTCTCAGAACCAAATACCTGTTGAAGGATCTATTCCATGGGTGGGACAGGATAGTTGTCTTTATCAGATGCTCTATTATGGTTTCAGAAATCGACACAGAGTCGGATTTCCCCACTTTTCTTCCGGACAGGGACAAGGTTAGAAACCCATTGAGTGTGCCTAATAGGAAAAATTATCTTAGCATTTAGGAGATTATTCAATTCTTTTTTAACGGTCGGTTCAAGCTTAGGGTGCATTTTTCTCAATTTTTGTTGGAAGGGTAAGGTTTGGGGTTTCATAGGAATGACATGTTGTATGATGTTAGGGTCGAAAGTTTTAAGGTCATCATACGTCCATGCAAAGACATCTTTAAATTCTTTGAACAATTTAATAAATGCAGCTTTTTCTTGTTCAGAACATCCTACCCCTAGATTAATGCACTATGGATTGTCCTTAGTCCCTAAGTTTACTTTTTCATATGATAATGAGGAAATATTGGTTTTACAGTTGACCGACTTTTTGAATTTATCTTGAAGATCATAAAATTTCTCTAATCTAACTACAGATTTAGGGATCGAATTTACCATTTCCGATGAAGATTTAGGAGTTCTCGGATATGGTATTACCGTGAAATTGCGCAAATTGTCGTCGTGCGTGCGTTCATCTATCACCGCACCTTGAAAAGTTTCCTCCATATGCAGAAAGTTAATAATCTGTTGATCGTCGTCAAAGACTCTCCAGTTCGTGATGTTGTCGGAAATGGATGGTCGGAACAACAGTTCAACGAAGAATGCATCTGGGGACAAGCCTTCTGCAGGAAAGAGTTTAGAAGCTACATTAGCTAATAGATCTGCCTTAGAGTTATTCAATCTAGGAATAGAATTTCTATTGAAAGCAGCAAACTTATTCATTAAATTCCATACCTCAGATTGGTAGCTTTTAAGATGCGGAGACAGACAATGGATAGAATCTCTTACCTGTCTAACCACTATTTCAGAGTCGCCAAAGACAACCAAGTTTTGAATGTTCATATCTAAAGCTTTTCTGAGACCTTGCAGTAAAGCCTCATATTCTGCAGTGTTATTAATACAATCAAATTCTAGCCTACATGCGATCAATGTTTTGTTACCTGCTGGATCGATAATAACGCAGCCTGCTCTAGCTCCTTCTTTGGACTTTGACCTGTCGAAATAAAGAGACCAAATTTGATTTTCATCGGGTACATGAGATCGTTGTGTATAAACTGTTGGCTGCATGTATGCTACAATCTCGGACTGTTGTTCTTGATTGGTGATAGCTGAAGCCTCGGCCATGAAATTGCCGAAAAAGGCATCCATCCCTTGTACTTCGGGTGAATCAGCAGAAGGTGTAAATGGTTCGTTGGGATCATTCAAATATGTGACCGTGAACTTAAGATAGCGTTCATGATTTACCTTGATCTTGTTGGGCTTGTTGTTCTCTGGGAGCCATAGGTGAGACCAGTCTGTCGCGAAAAAGTCGTGTAGTTGTTCTGACCAGTCCCTGTTTAAAAACAAACCATACACTTCTAGAATATCCATGACAATAATATCAATAACTTGATGAACCTTGGGGTTAGACGATAATCTTATAAGCACATTCTTTAGTTTGCCTATAACTTTAACATTAGTCCGATCAAGTTGTATGATTTTTAAGGTGGAGGGTTCAACTTTGGCGTTAATCTTCTGGCATACAGACCATGGCATCACATTGGATGATGCTCCTAAGTCTACCATACAATTGTGCATGTTTCTATTAAAGATTTCAAATGTTAACAAAAACAGAGGTACATTCTTGCGAGTGCTAAGGGTGGTAGTTTGTGGGTTTTTACTTGTCGTTTCTAAAACTACTTTATCTACATTATTTACATTATTGACATTATTTACATGAAGGCTTCCTTTATCTTGAGGATCAGGATTGTTTTTAGTGGAAGTCTTCTGAGGAAATTTGTTCTGCACAACCTTGTTACCACTTGAATTACCATTTTTACCATTCTTTGAGATATTCTGTAACATTTTTTGTAGCAGAAATGGAAATTTCAATAACTCATAAACAGAAATATTAGCCCTTAACTTTTTAAGATCTTCAACTACATCATAATCTAAGTTGGGGTTCACATGACTCTGTTTAGTTTCAACTGGTTTAGATTGCTTTGGAGGCGAGGTTGTAGTGTTTTCGGCAGAAGGTTTGTTTACTATCTTACTCCTGGTATTATAGGGATGGATTGTCTCGAAGTTAGCTTGAAATATGATATCCGAGAAGTGTCCATAAATATTTGGAGAAGACTCCTCTTCTTGAATTGTCTCTTGTTCAGCTACCTCCTCAGGAATCTCAGGAGGCATCAAGTTATCTTGGGCTTCTAGAATCGTTTGAAGGGCGCATTGCAGACTTTCTAAATTAAGGCCCTCGGTGGTTGGATTAGGTCTGTTGGTGGGAAAAGGCTTCTGGAACGGGGGTTTGTAAGGCCCTTTTCTCGAAGAAGCTTCTTCTGTCGTCCTTTTTAAGTCTATAACTTGATTTGACATTTTTTGAACAACTTTAGTTAAGTTTTCTAAATCAGAGCTTTCAGGTTTGCTTTACTTTGAGTAGGTCTAGGGAGGATTTCAATCTTCTTTTTGGAAGAAGAACTAGTCTCTATTTTGTTTCTAGTAGAGTCTTTAAGACTAAGTATGTCTTTTTCAATCTGGCTGGCCTCCTCGAAGGCTTCTAAAAACGTGGCTTTCTT
This sequence comes from Picea engelmannii, assembly GCA_009831015.1. Lineage (NCBI taxonomy): Eukaryota > Viridiplantae > Streptophyta > Pinopsida > Pinales > Pinaceae > Picea > Picea engelmannii. The sequence goes on from ML821180.1 coordinate 10,935, forward strand.
AGATCGTTTAACCCAAATAGCTATACTTTGATGCAAGGCTTTAGTATAGTATGCTATTATAAGATTCTCGGCAGGCATGGAATCCGCATGGATTCGGTTTTTAAGTGTTAAGAATATTTGATTGAAGTCTTTAACTTTATCTTTAGGGTTGATTCTTAAGTTAGAAAGATCCATGACTAGGACTTCCGGAGGCTTATCATCTCCGAACTTTTCCAAAAAGCATGACTCAAACTTTTCCCAAGACACAATGGTATGGGGTTGTTGGGCAAAGTACCATGTAGATGCATTGCCCTTGAAAGTATAGGGGAACAATCTAATATCTAATTGTACATGGGGTTAGTCTAGGTATTTGTAAATCCATTCCTAACTACAAAATTAATGCATGCTAACACAATCCATCATACTAACCTGCAAAAGAGAGTCAAAGAAATTAAACTACAACAACAAACTAATCAACACAAGAAAAATGCATGTACAGGAAACAAAGAGAACAATTAAACTATGAAATACATAAACAAACACAAAAAACACTTACCAGACTGTTGGTGGGCCCCCCAGCAAATCATGGTCACTTTCTAAAATCACACCATGATCTCATCAATTCGAATTCACCATGAAAACTCAAAAACGTAGTTCTTGCATAATTCTGGCAATGTAAAATAGCAAAACAAAGAAAAATCGTATTTATATCTATCATATTGATGTTTCTACTGCTTAACTTATGTCTGGCCACCTCAGTGGTATTTATAATGTTTACAGACCAAGTGGTCGACCACAGGAGGGTCGAACCACTTCTAAATTTGGCAATTTGCATTAAATGATTCCCTAACTGATAAAACAGAGCGAGCCAATAATCGCCCTCTTGAACAACTAAAACTAAGTTTTCGGGAGCTCAATAGCTGGAGGGGGAAAGCAAGAACAAAACCCACATTCCCGATTTTCCCATCAATGGCCGCCAATACCATAACCACCAAGTTTCCCTTCGTTTTTGTGCAATACGTAGTGCTCAACAGAGTGTTGGATCGGGTACCAGAACGAGTGTTGGAAGGAGTGACGAACTGAGTGCCAGAAGCAGAAACATGGTTTGTTTTCTCCCTGTAACATCAAAAAACGTGAATTAGATCCTTGGAAGTGTAAAAACATGATGAATTATACTTGATACAGTCATTAAACATGAATCATACATACCTTATGTCGATCATACCATTTTAACATAAAATTCTTCAAAAATCTCCTTCAAAATATGAAAAACACATATGTACATGCATCAAAAGTGTATAATAACCATCATAAAAGTGATCATAGCTCGGGCCCAACATTACCCCCACACTTATGATTTTGCAGGTCCCATTGCAAACAAAAAGAAGTTACCCCTCAGGACTAGGCTTGCTAAGGAGGATCATCTTTGAAAGCCTCTCCTTCTTGCTATGAAGACTTTGCCTTGTGCCTCTCATGTTTCTTCAGCTGTGCTCTGAGGCTGCGGTTAGATTTAGTCATCTCATCGACCAACCGTTGAAGGGAGTTAACGTTTGCCTGAAGGACTGCATTATCATAATGAAGGTGTGTGTCTATTGTCTTCTTTTCTACCAAATGTTGGAGAAGATGATAGTTTTCCTTTTGTAGCACCTCTATGGTTGGAGAAAAATCGGTGATCTCCGAGGAAGGCTTAGATCCTTTGAGGGATGTGGACAATCTATCAGTTTTAGGATCTAGAGTGGGCATGGGTGAAGTAGGCATGATGGGAGATCGGTAAGGTGAGGTAGGTTCTGATTTTGTTTTCCTTAGTGGCTCTAATCCATCCGAAGATACCTCCCTAAGTTTCTTATGAGGGCTCTGAAGGTTGGAGGACACTTGGATAGAATCCGAAGCAGGTGGAGGTTTTGCATAAGGCTTGGTTCGTGTGCTCTGGGTACTCTTCTGAAAGGGTCCTTTAATCGATTGGCTCCCCTCTTGTTTGTGGGAATGATGGGAAAGTCTTGTTGAATTACTTCTTGGAGTTGTTTAGGTGTAGGATCAAGAGAGAGTGAAGGAATTAGGGGTTAACAATAGGCTTCTTTTGGTCTTTGCTCCTGGTCATTTTACCCGATGAAGAAGTAGGGATATCAACAAGCTTTTGGTATTGTTCCGGCAAAGAGAGGAGTTTTTCAAGGGGGTTTGGAGTTCTTGGAGAGCGAGGTTTGGATGGAGAGATAGTTTTTAGGCTAAGTGGCTTTTTGCCAGTTTTAACAGTCAAGTGAGGGTTTGCAAATTGGTAGATAAATGCATCCCAAGTTCGCCCTTGTTTCTCTAGTTCGGCTAGAACAATGAGTTTGATCAAGCCATGGTGAAAGAGACTATTGTGGGGGTTAGTCACGTTCTTCCTCACTTGAGAGGACATCTTCTCCAAGATTTTGAGAAAATAGAAGGGGAAATTCAAGGGTTTGTTGAACAGAAAATGAGCCAGCAATCTAAAATGACAAGCTTTGAAAGTAGAGTATCTACCTTCACATGTAATTAACCTCGTGATGACGATGAGGGGGTTGATCAATTCCGTATTTATCCACTCCTTAACATACCCTTTTTCTCCTGAAATGATCTCGAATTCGGGCTTAAACACACTGTTATAACTTGAGTGCGACAATTGGTGGTTTTTGAACCATCTATCTCCCATTCTTGGGAGCTTTGTTGCTACAACTATGGACTCTTCTGAAACTTCAAAGGTAAGAGACCCTACATGTGTTGTCTTCCCATCGAAACCAAGGGCGAATTGCATGGAGAGGCTGTCATCGTGGCCCTGCAATGTAGACAAGAATGGACCCTAGCCTACATGCAAAAACACTTCTCTGCACTTTGCAAATTTGGGAATGGAAAACAAGTCTGCATAGGAGGAGGGTTCCTACCTCCTGGGCATTGTGGCAGAGGTGAATTTTACCATGCAAGGGAGTGATCAAGCCGAGATATGGCACAAATTGGGCACAGTCCGAACGCAATTTGAACAGGGGATGACTTGGCAGATGTTGGGTGTGATTTCTTAACGCAGGGCAGAGAAAATGGCAAGGGTGAATTGAGATAATATAGTGCCCATCCCGATTTTGAATGCACCTACAATGGAGTAGGTTACCCACATGTGCGCACAAGCTGCCATGTGTGGGAATTTTCGAATTCAAAGGCTCATTTTTGGAGCAATGTAATGATGTGTGGTTAGATCAATGCCCAAGTCTTTTGACTTGGACATTTGATCATAAACATATGAATCATATTCAATCAATGCCTACAACCAATTCAATTGAATGTAATTTATTTCTAGTTACCTGGAATCTAGGATAGTTACTAGTATGCAATTCACATGGCACTGCATTCGGCACCTCATACGACATCTTATACAGCACCCCATACGGTACTTCATCTAGTACCTCTGTGTTAAATTCATTTTCACTTCTTATAATGAACAACCTACAAATTTGAAATGTTTTTGACAATCACAGTGGTTAATGAGTAGAGGCATAATGCTTCATGCTCACTCAATCTTCTTGCATATGACATATAATGTCAAAACCTACAATGAACAGGTTATAGCAAGCATAAATCATGTATTTTCAAACCTACAATATGCAGCTTGTAATGAATTATAAACCAATAAAGAGTGGTATGTTAAGTATATGTTCAGTAATTTATAGCACACAGGAGTTTAGCACTTCAAAAATAAAAAATGATTATCTATGTAATAACCTGTATCATGGAGATAATACAAAAATTCTTGCAAAGATTTATTTCTCTAGGAAATGATCATTTGTCAGCTCATGAACCCCTCCCCCACACCTAAGTATTATGACACCTCACAATCAAAAGTATAGGAAACTAGTCAGTATCCCCCAATAGCCGAAGATTTATAGTATGTCAAGTGTAAAGATAAAATTTCACAGATTGGTTTGACAAGACAGTTAGGAGATGGACCCACCTATAGGATAAGAGATCCTATATATAGATAAGAAGAGGTAGGCAAGAGAGTTTCAAGATAGTCTTAGAGTTATTTCCCAATGGAAAGTTTATGGAGTTCATTAACCTTAGCTTAACCACACATACTTCATGTCAGCTTTGTCTGCAAGTGATGACATACATCAGGACAAGTTTAAATTTATTATTTATTTTTGTCAGATTATCATCCTCGCTAGGTAGAATGCCCTGCTGCCAGCAAGCCTGTTCAATACTCCAATGGGTTTACCTAGTCCTACCATAGGCTGGTACCCACTGCCAACAAACCTGTTTAGTATCCTGACAGGTTAGCCTCTTAAACCCTCAGACACTGGCCCTCCATCTTTTAAGGATTTTAGTATAAGATTGTTGTATGCAAGAAGATGGGGGAACATCTCTGAAAACAACTTTTTATTTCTTTTTTTCTTTTTAATTGGGATGGTATTTATGTTAGAGGATGACTTTCCATTATATTACTTAGTGATTATCCCAATGTAAGGGGTACTTAAGAGGACTTGGTCTATCTAAAGATATGATATAATCAAGCTATTTAGTGTGTAGTAGATGGTACCATTGAGAAATAACATAAAGGTATCTCTAGGCTCAAATTACTTTCTTCCTTTGTAGTTATTGTGATGTTTCCATGGCTAACCATTAATTAGACCACCTTGTTACTCTTTGATCAAGACACTTGACTCACTTACTCAGGTTTCTTGGAAAAACTGTACGATAGATCTCTAGGCTTGATAGTTATGGTATCACTTCCTTATGCAGTGGTGAAGAGTTTCAAGAGAAACTGATTTAGAATGCCTTAAAAAATGAGAGTTTTTGCAAAAATGTGGCTAATTACAGTAAGTCAATATTCATTTGATGCTTTAGTGGACACAAAATTCAAGTATAACAATGTGTTGAAGAAATATCCTTGAAACTGTGTACTCCTGGTGAAATAAATACTTACAAAAATCTCTAAAGTTTCCTTATTAACAAAATTCAAAAACTATTTACATATATACAGTAGGAAATTCAAAAAAAAATTCAAGAACAAGGGGGGACTTCCCCATCTACTAATGCCAATGCCTTGTCAGTTGACATGACCTATAGAAAATCCTCTCTGGAAATGGGTTGATGATAAAATTTAAGTCAGTGTCCATTTACCACAAAGGAGACTTATCTATCGTCAATTGTTTTAATTTTTACAGCTCCATTGTCATATACAGTGTCTACCTC
>ML821180.1:36198-48031 GCA_009831015.1 Picea engelmannii
TTTCCAGACGGAAAATAGTTCAGAGATTTTACTCCTCTTGTATCACTCTATGGTGAGAGTGACTTATCCAGCATCATATCTAACTACTCAGATGAAGTATGGTTTCGAGAGATGATGCAGCTGATGATGATGGTGATGCTCATAATCTAGTCATGAAATAGTCTAGATGACTATATTGATGCTACCGGGTAAATGGCATATTTTATGCTCAAGTCCATTACCTGTAAATACCTCTCTAGCTAGGAGGGAGTGTTAATATTATGGTAGCTGTGGGAGGTATTTACCCCCACGTGTGAACCTGATGAGAATAGAAGACTCCGGGAAGAAAGAAAAACCCTAATGAGTTGGCTACTAACCCTAGAAGCCTTGTCGACTCAAGAAGATAATTTATATTAGGCTATTAGCCTCCAAGAGAAGAAGTCGACCAAAAATAATAATAATATACTGAACAAACACATACCCAGAAGGAGAAGTCAACCCCAACAAAACTGGCAGGATTACTATAAATATAGGGCGTCAGTTCTCATTTGCAGCATCTCGGAATTGCATTTCTGCAGTTTGGTGCGCACTGCAATTGCAGTCTTGTGCGCAGGTTTGGAGGAAGAGCTGGTGCAGCTGCAACAACAAGAAGTTCTCAGTTTTGGCTTGAATATCTCTTGGCTAGGGTTTGGACTATATGATCATCTTTTTGTGATGCGCTATCCTTGAGGATTGATGCGCTACTCTTTGTTTGGCTATCTAGCCTAGGGTTTGCTTCCGGAGTAATTCTCAGTCAAGGTTAAGGTGCTCAGAGGGAGGCTTCGACCTATGGTTGGGTGACGAAGGTATCGTCAATGGTAAAACGAGCACACCATCTTCTATATTCTAACAGCTTCAACTACCAACGCTCTTGCCCTTTCATTTCTACATGTTGCCTTTTCATTTCTAGCTTGAGATTCATCCCTTCCTAGCTAATCTTCTTCTACATCCAGTAAAATGCTCTTCCCTTCTACCCATGCAAACAAATTTCCTCTTAACAGTTGTTATTTCTATAATGCCTTATGTTATCACGTGCTAGAGCATTGTCAATTTTTGTAGCACTGTCACATTCTACAACAATGTTTTGTAGCACATTCCATTTCATGCAATCTTCACACCATTTGTATGTTGTCATCCACATGATCTCCTCCTTGTACTCTTTCACTTGCCCACCAAAAATCCATAACCATAAACTCTATTTCAACTTCAAACAAGTCCATCACACCCCAGTGACCATCACTAATGTCTTCAAATCGACATCTTCAATCTTCAAAATGCTCTAAATTTGGCGGATGAAGAATTATTGAAATATCTGTTTACATTATTTATTTAAATGGTAATGGAATTTAATGGAGGAAGCATTATTGAAATAGCTGCTTACATTTTTCAAATGCTAAATGGAATCTTAAATAAGGGGTAGATTAAATGTTTTAGGAAATGACTTTTTTTGGAGAATATTTATCTAAAATTTGGCTAGAAATTGTTAGATCTTCATATTTAAGTGATTATTTCTATATGGAGTGGGCTAACTAGGGATCAATCTTCTCTCCAAAGTTACTTTTTCGGGGGTTTGTTTTTAAATTTCTCTGATGGATTTTCCATAACCCCTGGGGTAAGGTTTTGAAATGCATGGAACATTGATCCATGCAAAATTCAGGCTACCCCAAAAAATTTAAGCCCATTTTTTTGCCTGAAAGACGGAACTCAGGAGAAAAGATTGCTCTAGAGTTAACTTACTCCGTTCTCTCTATAATCCAAGTGCCTCATGGATTTTTCAGCATGTTAAATACATTCATAAATGAATTTTAAATAACAAAAAATAATGATGTCATACAGATTTGTGTCCCCAGATTCCTGAAAATAGTTCTTAAAAAGTTAAACAACAACAAAATTTTTTTTTCCACGAGAAAAATACTCTTTATATTCAAAAGGATATAAAAATTTACATAGACCGAAACATACAGCAGGCTGCTCTCTTTGGAAGAAATGCAAAAACGCCTGAAAACTTTACATGACTGTCAAAACTTGCAGCACCAAATCTTATCAATGACACTTCAGATCAAGACTAACATCTCAGGATCATGACTATAATCGCTTCCGATCAATGAGTTTCAGACCCAAGGTGACAAAGACAATTTAAATCTTAATCTTGTATGTGGGACCTTCAATGCCATCCTCCCAAACAACAAAGCAGATATGGCCCGAAGGAAGAAGCAAAGAGTTTTTTGATAAGGTATCCGCTTCGTTGTTTTCTTCTCGAAAGATGTGTTTGAAAGCGAGATTTTTGTACAACAAAGTTGCTTCTTTGGTTCTCTCTTTCCAGCTTCCAAGAACTGCTACCTGGAAGTCAGCGAGACCATTTAACCAGTCGATGATCAGTTTAGAGTCTCCAAGAAGTATCATGTCTTCGGTGTATCTGCTTGCCAAGACTAGAGAAACCCAAGCACCTACAAGCTATTCCTTTGTATTTGATCCGATGTCGCAGTTCAAAGTCCAACGAATACTAGAATGAGAGTTTAAGACAATTTCCCCCCCAGCTCCGCAAAGTGCACCTCCTTGTTGAGAGGCTCCATCAAACCAGGCTATTGTTCTATCAGAAGGGATAATAAAGGAAGGTCGACTGGTGGGCCAAACCTTTATCACCGGTTTGTGGCTTGTTGCTTCCGCAAGGAAATGGTTTGTGATACTAAAAGAAGGAGTCTTCTCTTGAAAAAGTTCTTCATTTCTAGCTTTCCAAACACGCTAGCAGAGATGGATAAGGGTCCATTTATGTGTGTTGTTTTCCTTGAACCAGATGTGCATACAGTCTTGAATACTGGAGCCCGACCAAGGAAAGATGATCTTCAGCGCGGATTGGAGGACTGTCTTGATCGCTCGAACGAAGGGACAGTGGAAGAACACATGGAGAGTAGATTCGTTGGCCGTCTTGCAGAGAATACAACGGCTCGGGCCCTCCCAGCCACGAGCTTGTAGTTTATCCCACATTAGCAATTTGTTTTCAGTCAGGATCCAAGCAAAAAGTTTAAGTTTCAAGGGGTGGTCATCTTTCCAAATTCTAAGTCTCCAGCTGTCTTTGATAGGTTTCCAGCAACCTAAAGTCAAAGCAAGATATACATTTTTTACCTTGAGATGTCCCGAGCCATCTTCGCCCGTCCAGCTAATAAAATCCGGTTTCTTTTGAAATCTCAGGCCCGATTCTTTGATTGTCATGATGAAGCCATCCCATTCGGATAGAAGCTCGGGCGCAAGTTGGAGATCTGATCCACTGATCCAAGAGTCTCCAAACGGACCTTCTGAAGTCTGATAGCAACATTGGTTCAAAAAGATAATATTTTTTGCATGTAGGTGCGCTAGAAGAGGGGGTGAGAGTATGAATTTACTCCCCAATCCAAGGAAGTTGTCTCTGTCGACTTCGATTAGGCATCCATTGCCCGGAATCCACGAGATCCATTGTATAAGAACCGAAAGTGAGGAAAGGAGATGTTTCCAGATTCGAGAACCTTTTGTGGGGCTGCCTGAGGCAAATCTGATCCAAAGATGAACCGGGAGTTGACGGAGATACTTTGTTGAGATAACTCTGTTCCACAGGCCTGGTTTAGTTAGAATTCTCCACAGAGTATTAGCTGTGAGCGCTTTATACAAAAGGGGGAGATTTTTGAGGCCCCATCCTCCCAACGACTTTGGTTTTGATAACACCTCCCATTTGTTGAGATGAAAGCCCTTGCTCTTTTTGCTGCCCGACCAAAGGAAGGAGATGATGAGTTGACGAAGAGAAATCAAAATCGCTGCCGGGATATGTGCTGAAGCCATCCAATAAACCGAGATACTTTCCAAAACAGCCTTTATCAGGACATATCTTCCTCCCATGGAAAGAAATCTGTTATGCCAGTTTAGTATTTTGTCTTCAAATTTGTTGATTAACCAGGCCCAGTCTTGTTTTGAATAACAGGAGGATTTTAAGAAGTGTCCCAAATAGGAAAAGCCCTTTGATAACTCCAGAGATGAAATTCCATACAGCTCTTTTAAATCTGTAAGCAATGGGTCTTGGACATTTGTTGCAAGGAAGACCGATTTTTGAACATTGATATCTAATCCTGTAACATCACAAAAAGCAGTTAGAATAGAATGAATGGTGGTCCATTCAACATGATTTGCATTTGACAAGATCAAAACGTCGTCAACGAAAAGGATATGCAGAATATGAGTCATTCAGGCGATTTTTATCCCTTTCAAAAGCCCCTCTGCTTGTTTGTTCTTTAGTAAAATGCTGAGGCCTTCCAAGATGAAAATGAAGAGAAGAGGTGAGAGAGGGCATCCCTGACGGAGCCCTCTCTCACAGTGAAAAAACTTTGAAGCTTCACCATTGATCAGGACGACCATTGTGGCTGATGAGATACAGCCCATAATCCAGCTCGTTGTCGTGAAGCCCACGCCGCTTTGAATGAGAGCAAGATGCAGAAAATTCCAGTTAATGCTATCGAAAGCCTTTTTAAGGTCCAATTTAAGAAGAATGGCCTTTTGCTTTTTTGTCTTTATCGAGTGAATGCATTCTTGAGTCACACCAATGGCATCAAGAATCTATCTTCCTTTTAGGAAGCCAAGTTGTTCTTTCGAAAGAACCTTGGAGAGAAAGGGACGAAGTCTTCTGGCAATAAGTTTTGTGATAATTTTGTAACTGAGATTGCAGAGAGAAATTGGACGGAAATCATTAAAAAGCATGGGCAGATTTGATTTTGGAATGAGAACAATAAAAGTATTGTTTAGCTGGGAATTTACTTTCCCTCTGCTTCTTGTATCTTCAACCACATCCAGGAGGTCCTGTCCCATAAGATCGAAAAAATGTATGAACAGTTCGACCGACCAGCCGTCGGGACCAGGACTTTTCTCCTTTTTAAAGCTGTTTAAAACTTCTAGCAATTCCTCCTTAAGTTTCCTCAGGTGTGACCAACTTCGGGAAAAGCCCTGCTATTTCTGTCTGTGCTGCTAGTGATGGAACTGATGGTGCCTTGTAAAAATCTTTAAAGTGGTTGTATGCAGCGATTTTGAGATCTGCCTGAGAATGATGTATAATGCCGTTCTCATCCTCTATGTCCCAGAGATACTTTTTTGCTCGCCTAGAGGAGGCTAATGGATGAAAGTATCTGGTGTTTTTGTCACCACCAGCCAGCCAGAGCATACGGCTTTTCAATCTCCATCTCTCTAGGCTTTTTGTCACAACAACCGTTTACCAACGCTGAAATTGGTAATTTACATCCATTTAAGTTTTCCAACCTGGCGATATGATGACCATTTATTTATCGTACGTTCTATTACCGTCCTTTCTGCCGCGCCCGAGAAAAAAAAAATTGTTTGTCGGGTACATTGAAGTTAACCTTTTATTTCCCTTAATGTTTAAATGCACTTATTTTGACACCAAATTTCTGGCATCTTATGTTTCATACAGTTTTTTTATCTTTTTAATTGGAACGTGTTCCGTGCATTTTACTCCAAGAAACAGAAGACGTGGGGAATTGTCTTTCCAACTTATCTTTCATATCCGATTCAATTACTCCCACATTGTCCCCAGTGATGCATGTGCAGTTGTTTTTCCAAAATATGACAGGCTACGAAGGAATTCAATGCTTCAACAAGTTGATGATGACGTCTACTATTGGTGCAAGTTGCAATGGAATCTATGCAGCATATTCTTTTAATTTTCAATAGGACACCATTAATGAAATTGTCCCATCAGCATTGCAAGATGCAATGTACTGTTCCTGCCAACAAATCAAAATCAATCCTTTACATTTCAAATGGAAATAAAAATCGATCGATCTGTAAATGGAAATGGAAAGCAATCGATCTGTAAATGGAAATAGAAATCAATCGATCTGTGTCTGAATTGTGAATGTGACTGCCCAGAGACCACGATGGACGTTGCAGGATCTGTGAACATCGACAAGAATATGTTGGAGTTGATTCGTCACCATTTGCTGGAAGAGGAGGACGAAGTAGGTATGATAGATATTGGAGGAAACTTGTCCCCTACAGCCATGGGCTCGTGCCAAAATAACAGCAGGGGATTAACATCTGAAGACAATGAGAATGGCTGCTCTTCTTCTGCATGCCCAGTTACAGGAGGAGCAGAGGCTGTAAATCTCAAGCCTCTCGAGCCACCGCCACTTGAGGTGAAGAATAGAGAGAGTGGTGGCAAGCACTACAGAGGAGTGAGGCAGCGACCATGGGGTAAATTCGCAGCAGAAATCAGAGATCCTGCTAAGAAGGGGGCCAGAGTTTGGCTGGGCACTTTCAACACAGCCCAAGAGGCCGCTGTCGCATATGACAGCGCTTCCTACAGAATCCGCGGAGCCAAGGCTATGCTCAACTTTCCGCTCGCCCTCTCTTCGAGTTCAGAAAATGTCCCGGCCAGAGGTCAAATGGAGCGAGACAAGAAGAGAGGGAGAGAAGAAGCGGTGGCGGTGGGAGAGAGTGAAGGTTGAAAATACGTTCTGCATTTTACGTTGTAAAGTTGTCAATTATCATAAAAGATTAGAATAAATGTTTATATAGTTTTGATGTTCCAGTGGTTTATGGTTAAAAAATATGGAATGAGATTGCCTTCAGTTTTTCTTCCTGAACACCAAATCAAATCCACTGAAGATAAAATCGCAATTTCATGTTGGGTTTAGCGGTCTTTGAATCCCAATGAAAATTATCCATGAACTTCACCCAAAAAGAGAAAAAACAGTGTTCTAGAAACCCCGTCACTCATTTTAGTAGATGCTTAAAAACCTTTATATTATGGCCAGGATCATGTTTTATTGTTTATGCTTGTCTGCGTTTTAATGGAATCTTTAATATCTCTTTATATGTGTTGCTAAGAGGCATTGGTTATGTGCTGAGACACATGCTTTCACCTCGCAGAAATATCTGAAAAAAGAAAGAAAAATTGCAGTGCCAATGCTGGTGTCATACTCCAGTTGAAGGCACTATGTTGGAACAGGTTATCAGGGAAGGAGGATGTAGTGTTTTCAAACTAAGTTGTTGTCCCTTGTTGAGTAGACTGAGCTCTTGATTCAGTAGAATTTAGAATGAGCATGTATGCACAAAACAAGTAGCAATGTAGTGTAGCAGAAAAGAGTGAGAGGATGGTTGTATGCCTGACATTGGCTATTGTAATTCTCTCTTGAATAATAATAATAAGAATATCGATTATCAGTGATTTTTTCTGTACTATATTTCCACTTAAATCATTGTGTTCATTGTGAGATTGTTGTTCTTAGTTTTTTGCTTGTCATTAATCTTGCTCTATTTATGCTTCAACTGCCTAACAATTCAGATTCATTTGCTCCAAGGATATAAGTGACAGATCAAGAAGATGAAAATATGAAATTACTTCAATTTTTTCAATTTTTTGCTATGTTTATGCTTCCCCTACCTAACAATTCAGATTCATTTGCTCCACAATTCAGATTCATTTGCTCCAAGGGTATACGTGACATATCAAGAAGATGAAAATATGAAATTACTTCAATTTTTGCCTGCCTTGAGACCACTGCAAGATCAACTTCAACTCCGATATTAGCTAAAGCATTTGCAATAATGTTGGATGTTCTGATGTGATTTTTCTGAACAAGAGTGAAGGATGGAATCAAACCTTTAATGATTCAAAAAGAAGACAATGAATGCGAGTGTCTAAATACCTTCCAATCATTTTGCCTCTATATAATCTATTCTAATTTCTGATCAATGTTGTGAAAGTCTCCATTAAAAGCTAATTTGCCTCTATATAATCTATTCTAATTTCTGTTGTGAAAGTTTCCATTAAAAGCTAATTTACATGTTCGTGCTGGGAGGTGGCCATATTGAAGGATTAAGATGTTAGATTCATAATGAAGAAAAGAACAGAAATATAATGGAAATAATAGAAGCAATCAAGAAACCATGATAAATAAAAATAACTAAATACTCGCAGAAAAGGCATACTCTATATTCATCAATGCTTCAAATAATCATGTACATAGACGTACATATATAATACAAGAAGACCATAACTTTTATGTAACTGTATAACAGTTAGGTAAACCAACTAACTTATGATTAGAGTTTTAACATCCCCACTTAATCATAAGTTCGTTCTTGCCTGAAAAACTGCCACTACTTGACAATCACATGTGTCAAGCAAATATTCAAAGGGTTGATTGAAGATGCTCTCTGAACTCTGAAAAAATCGCAGACGCTGGTGTCTTCTACTAAATTGGTGGTTTAAGGGTGACCATAAACTCATTTGGTGGTTTTTGGGATGACCACAAACCGAATGTCTAGCAGAAGCTAATTTCTTCTACTAAATGGCATGGTTTTAAGTTGACCATAAACTAACAAGAGCTCAAGGCTCAAAAATCTAAAAATGTAACAAACAAAACTTCATGCCTTCTACTCAATTGGTGGTTTTAAGCTGACCACAAACCATATCAACAACAATATGTTCAAGAACAAGACGACATACCAAGAACTAGGTTGCATACTTGATCATTTGTTCACAGGCTCAAAATCAAACTTGGAACCTGACTCAACTAGATTTCTCCCCTGTCAGGGACAAGTGGTTCCAATTCCCTTGACCATCATTCGCAAGTATGGTCAAGAAGAGATCCAACACATCAAACTATCTTTTGGCGGAATCTGAAGACTCGATCTTCAACTCAGAAGACTACATGGACTGGGCCTCGATCATACCCTAAATCATCAAATATTGAAAAATATTCATGTCCATCAACTGTAGAAATATCTCCAATTAAGTACGACTATACTTGTGTATAAATCCAATGATAAGACTCCTCCAATAAATTGGCTTCCAAACACCAACGCCAATTCCCTAACCATTCAAAATGAAGTTGTTTCCGCTTGCGCTTTTGGCACCTTACTGAGGGGTGATTTTTCTTCCCACAAAATCTGCATGGGTGAAGATCAAAACAATTTGATTTATCATGGCCAAACCGGTGACAGTGTTTGCACTGTATGGGTTCTATATCTGATCGATTATCATGAACTAGAATATCTGTAACAACATCTTCATCAACAATATCCTGTACCTCTTCCTTACCAATATCCTCAAGCTTTGTCTTCTTATCATCACTCAAAAAACCTCCACTCACAAAGCAAACAGGGTCACAATAACTAGGAATATGAAAAAGGTTGTTAACATCCTTTACATATCTTAGTCCATATCGATTTCATTTAAATCGTAATTCTTCCCATAGTCGAACAATACATTTATCCGCAACTTTTTCTGACATAGGGACTTCATCTAACTGATCTTCATGTTTATGACTTTCATTACTAGTCAATTGAATGTCTTCATTATTTTTATCCTTGATGTCATTTTGGTTGTTGAAATCACATTGTTGGTGTCGAAGCAAACTTAACTCATCAGACAACAACTTGTTTTGATGTTTGAACATATCAATCTTCTTGTGTGTTACTTGTAAACAAGTAATCATTGTACTAAGAGTGCACTTGTTTATTGCAATTGTAGATTTTGTAGTTGAGTTAATTAATGTGCGCAATATTGTAAATAGTTCTTCAATTCTTGCCATTTGTTTGTATGTTGATGCCACAAAGTTCAATTATGTATCCTGTTGTGCATGCGAAGAGGAATCGTTCCTTGTATGAATACTGCTAAAAACTACAGGATAACCAATGATTTAGACGCACACAAAAATCCTAAGAGGGACCCCCTTATTCAATTTCGGGTAGGTCTACAACTTAAACAATAACACCAAATACAATTTGTTGACCTTTTATTTTTTTTACAACTACCTTACAACTCCATCCTTATAACTCCATTACAAAAAGCATACTGACAAAGGCTCTTAACAATAGTTCTTATACCCTTTATAAAAGATTTGATAATCTTTTTTTTTTATCTCAATTACATATATTCTTGGACCATGCTTTCTACAAAAGCTTCTTCTCCAAATATTAAATTCCAAGTATGGTCAAGAAAAGACTATAATAAATTGATAGTTAAACTTGGTTCCAAGATATTCATTCAATGATTTTATGGCACCTGCACACTATCAATTCCTTCACTAGCCTGAACCAAAAAACTTGTTTGATTTCTTTATCATAAGGTTTGGTAAAATTTACTGTGAGTAACTGTAAGAAGCGATGTTGCTCACATATTCTCCTGTGCTCCTTCAATACCAAAGACTACTCGGGTGTTGATGTTAATTCGAGGAGCTTATAGTAGCCTTTGAACCGAAGTATTTGCAGAGAACAAGGGAGCCTGAACAGGACGCACAACAGCAAGAAGGTGGATTTTACCCCACAAAGATGGCTCTTCAACCGAATGAAACTCAGTCGGGTCACCATGCACATGTATGAATGTTACTCAGTGAAACGATTTCGGAAGGCTCAATGCCCTATTGTTGAATGATTGACCAATTCTTTGATGATGCATGGGCGTAACAATGGAAAGAAGTTGATGGTTGTTCGAATAGTCAAACATGCTATGAAAATAATTCATCTCCTTACCGATCAGAACCCGATACAGGCCATAGTGGATGCTATTATTAACAATGGTCCAAGAGAAGATGCCACTCGAATCGGTTCTGCTAGTGTTGTTCGACGACAAGCAATGGATATATCTCCTTTGAGACGTGTAAATCAAGCAATATTTCTGCTCACCACTGGTGTCCGTGAAAGTGCTTTCTGAAATATAAAAATGATAGCGGAGTGCCTTGCAGATGAGCTTATGAATGCTGCAAAGGGGTTGGTCTGATCGAGTGTCCGATTGGCAGTGATTCTCTTGCTTCTTTTACCAAGGCCGCAATTGAGGGACGCGTTCTATGTTGCAGGTAGGGTTCTTGCTCCTTCAACATCGGTGTTCTCTTGCTTCTTGATATTTCTTTACCCATGCCAAAAATAAATCACACAGTTATGAAATTAAAACCATTAACTCTTTTAGATTCGAAATAAAATACTTAGCGTGCTTAAATTCGAAGCTTTTCACCGCCAGTCTCTCTCCTCTGCGCGCGGATGAACCCCAACCTTATTTTCCATGTGGTTTCGAGTCGCAGACAGACAGACCACCATTTCACTAAACCCGCGGCTCTTTCTCTGCGTTCTTCACTGCACACGAAATGACCAGAAACACGAACCAACAACCAAACTTTTCTTTGGATTTGTCTCTTCACATATTTTCTCTCCACGGGTTCAACCCAAACACGAAGCTGCTTTCAAATCTCCGGGACCTTGGGCCCCTAAGTGATGAAGTGAGGCTCATATCTGATACCACTTGTTAGATTCATAATGAAGAAAAGAGAAAAAATATAATGGAAATAATAGAAGCAATCAAGAAACCATGATGAACAAAGATAACTAAATACTGCAGAAAAGGCATACTCTATATTCATCAATGCTTCAAATAATCATGTACATAGACGTACATATATAATACAAGAAGACCATAACTGTTATGTAATTGTATAACAGTTAGGTAAACCAACTAATCCAACTAACTTATGATTAGAGTTTTAACATAAGATTTCTACCGGATTATTTGTGGATATGCCAATATTGTGGTGATAACAAATCTTGCCTTCACTTTGCCATCATGGATAATGCCACCTATTTGTTCTCTTAAGGGACGCCCAGATTCACCTCTTTTTGGCTCTCTGAGCATTCCACCTCTCTTTGGCTTTCTGAGCATTCCAGCAAATTTCTTCTACGATCTACCAAATCAAATTTCCAAAATTTCTTCTACAATCTGCCAAATCAAATTTCCAATTTGCTAGTCAATTTTGACCCAAGAACACAACACAGATTTCACAGGCAA
>ML821180.1:50189-75250 GCA_009831015.1 Picea engelmannii
TACAAAAACCATCGACAGTTCCACGATATACAAATTGAGAAGCGGGCTTGCGAACTATAGAAACTTATTATAAAATAAATAATGGTTGTTACATATATCAGGAAATTACATCAACATTTAAACCATCAACGTCGTTGAAGACCCAAAAATTAGCATATAATAGCAGACAAGAAATGTAGCATATCCGAATTAGTTTTCTTTGGAACAAACAAGAAGGTTCATGAAAATCCAAAGTTTATTATACAACAAGGACATTTTCAAATCAGTTTTCTTTGAAATTTAACAAAAATTAATAATGTCTGTTACATGTTTGTGGAAATTTAAATGCGTTTGTCATATAGACTGGGATTGGGGCTCCTGCGGACCATAAAAAGAAATAAGTACAATAATTAGGAATGTCGAAAGAAGTGTGTGATGGTAGAGAAGAAGACCTGAAAAAAAGAAATTGGAACTTATGAGTCTTTGGTTACAATTTTCTATTTAAAGAGGGCATAAGTGGATTGATAAAGAAAAGAAGATGACAACATAGACTTAAACTGGAATGATAAACAAAACAAGATGGCAGTATAGACTTACTATGAAGTCGATGTGTTTTTGTCGCTGTTGTCGATGGGCAGTGGACTCCTGTTGATCGGTTCTTGCCCTTCCTAGACGAGGCTTTCCATTCTGAGTTGGAACCATTTTTCGATGTAGCTTTTCATGGGGGTTGTCTTGATTTCATCCCGAATCTCTATGTCGTAAATGTCGTTTTCTAATTTCCTTAGATCCATTGAAATACTATGCAGACTCTGTTCAATTTCTTCATTGTGCGAGGCATAGTCCAGTACCCAGTGCTCGTGCTCATCTAGATGATGTTCAAGTATGTCGTAAAACTTTTCGAAAGACAACCCCTTTAAAATATCAACTTGTTCCTGGAACGCTTCTTTGGTGACTAACAAGGATTTGAGAATTAAGTTTGGATCTTGAACCTCGTTGGTAGTTCCGGCTAAGTCCATCTGGAGCAGGCTTGTGAATAAATTTTTCTTTTCTGATATGACTTGTTTACATGATTTGACAATGAGGTGTAGATTCTCAATTTTTTTTTGCCAGTATGCTTTTACTTTTTTGGTGCGATTTGGGGAGGGGAGTTTCTCCTGTCTTCTTTTTAGTTCCAATGTGTTTAGGGCATAGTTGGAAAAAGGGTCCAACACTTGATGACAGAAAAGTTGTTCATTTTTTAAATTCGCCTCCAAATGTTTTATTTTTTTTTGACAGTAACGGTTAAAGGATTTTTATATTAAAAACAGTGGACATGCCACTGGGTTCGATACAACGTTTAAGATTTTTCTTGTAAATAGGAAAACAAATGCTTGAAGATCCTAGCACAAAACAAAGTCTGGAAACCAAAACTATTTTAGCGAGCCTGAACGACTTCACGTCATTACATCATTTCTAGCTTGGAAGTTTTTTTCCTTTTTCGACACCGTCCGCCATTCCTTGCTTTGGTCCTGAGATTGACTTTTCGTCGGGCCTAGAGGGTCTTCCTCGTCAGCTAGATCTGCCCAGCGTGAGTTTTGGGGTTCTCGCTGGGTTGGCGACTTGGGAATGGCTTCTGCTTGAGCATTCCCTATAGCGGGGGCTTTGATTTCGGCTTCTGCTTCTTTTGTCGTTCCTTGGACCTTGCTTTCAGAGTGCGGCTCTGTTGGAGCCCCCATCCACCAGGTGGGTCCTTGGCTCTTGGACGACCTTTTTTCCGGGGTAGTTTTTCACAGTTGCGGGCTATATTCCCTGTTTCAAAACAATTCCTCACCCGAAACTGAGATTCTCATAGTCGATTTTTTGGTTCCTTGAGTAGTCCTTGCCTTGAAGAATTATTTCAGCTGGGAAACCTTTAGTGAAATCCATTTCTACACAAATTTGAGCAAAGGTGGAGAGGGTTGGCTTGGAATCTGGGATTATGCACAAGAACTTGCCGAGGCCATTTCCAATAGATTAAAGAGACTCATCCCCCCAGAAATGCAGGGGCAAATACAAAAGTCTCACCCAAACTGGAGCTGAAGAGATGCAGTTCGTGGAAGGGTCGAAGGCAGGGGTCCATAGTTTCATGGACAGACCTGCCCTACCCCAGAACCATGGCTCAGAGTTAAACACCTTGTCTCTATCGTTTGTAGATTCGAAAACTACCTCAAAAAACCCCTTTGCACAGGGGCAGGTAATGATTTCTCCATCTAAGAGCGGGTATCAGTCAAAAGAGATCCAAGAGAGGAGATCCAGAAGATTGGGCCAAAATATGTTAAACCTGCAAACCAAAGCATGCTTGTTGTGATGTCGAGCATGAGTTAGGGCTTCCTGCGGCATTTGAATGGAGACTGTCGGAGCATCAGGAACTGTTGCATGTAGCCCGAACGGGCAACCCTGACGAGAGGTAACCTCAGGGGCTGTTGCATGTAGATTTCCTTGGCATGAAGCCACCTCTTTGAAGGAGGGGCCTACAGCTGGATGGAGAGGACATGAAGTCGCTGGCGATGAAGCACCAGGGGGAGCACATCCTCGATGGGGAGAGAGTGGCCCGGAAGAGGGAGACAAGGTCAAAGAAGGAGGGCCAATAACCGCCACCACAGCAGCACCAGGGTGGGTATCGCCATGCTGAGGAGAAGGCGAGGTGGAAGCCGCCATTGGTAGTTGAGGACGGACTCTAAAGCAGAGCCATCGGGGAGAACTTCAGCAGTGTCAAGGATGAGGGTGGAGGGCGGAAGGGCCATAGGGTCGACGGCCTGTAGGAGAATCAAGAGCGCTCTCGACCCTGAAAAGATAATGTACGTCCTACGTCGTCGTCCAAAAGGTGGTGAGATTGGCTTGGAACAGTTAATTAGGCAACGAGCAACGACCATGTTCGGGTTCGAGCTCAAGACCTGACCATCATTACATGACCGACCTTACCACTACGCTGCACCCACGACCTTTCGCCTCCAAATGTTCAAGCAAATCATTGGCCTTCTTTCCGAAGGAAACTAAATTTTGCGATGTTTCCCAGGCTTCAATAACTAGCTGCATTATTTTGTTGATGTTGTTCTCTACAATGGCTCTGGAGCATGCAAGGAGGGTAGATGATACTTTCATCTTCGCTGCAGTGGTAGAAGGCACGATTTTTTCCAAAGGACTGGAAAATTATGGTGTTGCAATAAAAGCCTGTTCAAATTCGTTGAGGCGGTGTTTCAGATTGGCATAATCCGTCTCCATTCCTCTAATGGAATCGCGAAGAACGTCACCGGTTACCTGGTGAAACAAGCAGATTTTGGATGGGGTCATTTGGCTAAAGTCAATCTTTGTTCGAGATTTTCCTTTCCTATTTGTTACATAACTCTTTTCAATGACCATAATTTTAGATTGGTTGTCAAAAATAACACTTTGGATTACGAAGGATTCATCTATGTCAAAAAAATCGGTGTTAGATATGTCCACCGCGGACGACCCAATTTTTTGCATCTGCTCAGCTTCAATTTCAATTTGCAGTTTTCCACTGTCAATTTTGGGTTCCTCCACATGGCCTGCATTGTTTTTTCTCTTCTTCGTTAGTGGAACTTTGTGAGAACTATCAATATTTATGCGATGAGGGTTCTTATCTTCTCCTCCGTTCGAAGATTTCCAGGTTGCTTTCTTACTGGGATGGATCGTCGAAGCAATGCTTCTTGGTGTCATGCTCTTGGGAGTGTTGGCAGGGGGCTGGGTACTCTTCTCATCGGATACTTTACCATGTTGTCTATACAATTTAGTTGTGCTTTGCAATGTCTCTGCGTCGCAATGGGCAGAAGAAGGATTGTTGTCGACACTGCCCCTGTCTTGGGTCAAGTGTCTATGGATAAAAGAGGTGTTAAAGCCAACACCCAGTAAATGTTATCCAAAAATTCCATTGGGTTCGAACCCTTTTAGCCTTTCAACGTACGTTAGGTTCAATTTATTGAAATGGGTGGAAAACTCATGAATCTTGTTGATGTTTCTGCACACGAAGTCTCCGACTTTCCAGGGCAGAGGAATGAACTGTTTTTTTTTTCTTTTCATGGAAAAAATGCAACCAGTGGTTGTATTTCCTTTCTATTTCTGTAACAAACATCTTGTCCGTGATGTGGCATGGAAGGAAGGCAGGATTTTCCTTAGAGCCAAAGACCATGAGGAGACTGTGATTTTCCTTTTGCTCAAGTGTGCCCTTCTTGTTCAAAAACTTGCTTGTGTGGCCAGACATCCGCGAAGCATCCTTGCCTAACAGTAAATCTTTGAAAACTGAGACAAAGACATTAAAAACTTCATAAAAATAATGGGAGGCCTTGTGTCTCCACAGGGCATTGTGCCAAAATGTTATTGGGTCAAATCCACAATTTATTTTATTGGAAAGAGAAAGTTTTGTAAACGGGAAACAATACACAATTGCGAAAATCAAGTAGGATGACATATAAAATTTATTTGATTCTTTGAATCCTGACAACTGGGAACAGAGTTCAATGGAGATTAGCTTTCCCCAATTGAAAATGTATTGTTCCTTGATTGTGAAATACAAAATATACATAATTATATGAGAAATGCTTGTTGTGGATGCGTGTCCCGTTATTCTTGTAAACAACCAAGCAATTTTCTTGAATGGATTTCTAAATGAACTTACCTGGAGCTTTGTGATATCTTCAGGAACTGTTGTCGGTTCTTCGAGGAAGTCGGCTAAGATTTCCAACCCGTTATGATGTTTTTCTAGAAACTGCTTGCAGTCTTGTCCTCTAAACGTTAATGTTGGTTTCGGCAATTTCAACATCTCGCGGAAGAGCCGAGGTGACAAAGAAACAGGAGAATGGTTGCGCAGTGGAATAATTCTTTAGCCTGGAATATATTTTTCGGCGCACCAAGAGACCACCTCCTTACATTCAAAAATCTCAGGGACGCAGCCTGCACGAGTGATTCTGGAGGTCCAAATCACTTCGTTCTGGGCAGAACGAGATGAATAGTAAAAGTATTCCCTGGACCACGGGAACCTTTGGTCCTCTTCTGCGAACATATTTACTATATCTCCACAAAACTGTTGTCGACCCACTTCCATAGGTCTACAAAGACATTTATTTGTTCCAGATGATGAATGAAATGAAAGGTTGGAAGGACTAATATAACCCTTCGCAAATTTTGGTCGAAAGCATGTGAATGGGAGATGTTCTCAAGACTTTCGTTGATTAATGACAATTTGGACGGTTGTTGCATGATGCATTGTTAACATTAAACACTACTAATTGCATATATATAAATGCGAACATGGTGGATATTGCAATAAGCGATTAAGCATTACATATTTCTTGAGCGGCCCAACACGACGACGCGTGTTGGAGATGAACAATCGGAAGGGAAAAAATAAGTTTATGCACATCTTGGTTTAATGTGTAATAATGGGATATCTCCTCGAGGTTTTTGCCCATTAATGACAATGTTGACGGTTCCTGCATGGTGACCTATTAGAATCAAAGGTTTCTAATTGCATAGCAAGAAAGTACGGAGGTCGCGGGTAGGGAAACAAATCGCTACAAAATAGGGTTGCAAGGTACAACTATTGAAGGTGAGGGGGCCAGGGTCAAATTGTATGTCTCGGAACTTTTTGATTGAAATACGCGTAACCCGCCAACCGTGGCGATAAGATTGGCTAAGCATAGAGAGAAATAGCGATCGGTCGGAGGAGTCATGTGATTATATAGATGGAGATAAAGATATCTCAACCTACCAATGGTGGAACCTGTGTTTATAGAAAGACAACTATGTATATAACCACAAAGTGCTAATACAAGGGAAGAAGAAAAGGGAAAAAGGACCAATGAGTCCGCGGTGGAAATGTAAATCAAAGAAATTTTGAGTGCAATATGCATATCAGGGAAGAAGAAGCAGCAGACTTCGAATGCGCTAACCTGAAACACTGACTAAGAATTTGAGATTTTGTGAATCTGTGAACAGGAGGATCAAAAATAGGGTCAGAGGTCCGGATGGTCAAATTGTATTATTTGAAACATTTGAATGAACAATCTGTAACACAGAAGAGGGGACGATGTCGGAACCCGATACTCAATTTCTATGTTGCGAATGGCTCGATGCAAACTGTTTTGTATTGCTATGTGCAGTTGTCCCTTGTAAGAGTCATTAGTAAGAGCATAGCAAATGTATATTAGGAAGCACATTTGTCAACCGTGGTACAGTGAAGCTTGTGAGTTCGAGGAGAACGTGATAGAATTGTAGATTGCCAACCCAAAACCGTGGACATAAAATTGCCTAAGGTGTGATTATATACATGGACATAATGAGAGCCATAATACAGGGGAAGAAGAAAAGGGAAAAAGGAGAAAGGAGTTGGCGGTGGAATTGTAGATCAGGGAAATTTTGAATACAAGATGTGAACCTGATAGTCAATTTGTATATTGCGGAGGACTGGAGTAAATAATTTGAATGCATAATTTGTAGCACGGAAGAGCGGATGATGTCAGACCCGCACCTGTGTCCAGTTGTCAGTACTAAGAGGTAATTTAGTATTGAAAATAATATTTTAGATTCTGTTAAATACTTCATAGGGATTAGTATCCGTAAACAATGGGAATCTCCACCCCACCAACCTTGCATTCCATGTGTGAATTTGTATATAGCGGAACTTGAAGGACTATTTGGAGGAAACAGAACAATAGAAGTGCAATGTCGAGTCAGCCAGTCCGCAGCTCTGCTTCTCAATTTGTATATCACGGAATTTTGGGTGCTATTTGTAACACATGCAACAATGGAGGGCCAATTTTGAACCTGTCCACCCGAGAACCTGTGATCATAAATGTCGGCAGGTATGAAAAGGAATAATTGCCGGTTCAATTCTCCATGCGAGGATATAGATGGAACTGAAGTGGGTCCCAACGCGGCAACCTTGGACATAAAATTGGCCAAGTATCGAAAACAACAATGGTTAGTTGGATTTGTCGTCTGATTGTATAGATGGAAATAAAGATATGCCAACCCGCCAACGCTGGAGCTGCATATTTCGTGAACCCACCAAAAGGAGGATCCAAAATAGGATAAGAAGGTATCCGTAGAGGACGCGAGGCCCATACCTTCTAATTTTATTGCTCTAAACATTTGAATGCATAATCTGTAAGACGGAAGAGAGGACGATGTCCGGTAGTCAATTTGTATATTGTGGAGACTGCAATTCCAACTGTTTCGTACCTCTGTGTCCAGTTGTCACTAACAAGTGCTAATTTAGTATTCTAAATAAATTTTTAGATATTGTTATATACTTCACAGGGATTGGCATCCGTAAACAATGGCAATCTGCACTCCGCCATTTCTGCATTCCATGTGTCAATTTCTATATCGGGGAACTGGGAGTGTTGTTTGGAGGACACAGAACAATAGAAGTGCAATGTTGAGTCAGCCAGTCCGTAGATTCACTTGTCAATTTGTATATTGCAGAATTTTGGGTGCTATTTGTAGGCTACGAAACAATGGAGCCCCATTTTTGAGCTCGCCTGCATGCCCGAGAACTTGTGATCGAAAATGTCGCTAGGTATGGAATGCAGAATTTGTGAGTGCTTTATAGAATATCATGTCCATATTTTATAGTCCCATAATACATGGGAAGAAAATAAGGGAAAAAGGATGGAGGTTTTGGCAGTGGAATTGTAGATAATATACAGGAACAAGAGAAGGGAAAAAGAACTAAGTATCTCGCAGAAGAACATCAGGGTTCGCAAGCGGTGGCCCCGCAACAATGGGCATAAAATTGGATAAGTATGGAAAGGAACAGTGCTCGATCAGATCCGTCGTGCGAGGATATAGATGAAGATGTTAAAGCATGAACTCAATATGACAGAGGTATCTTTCATACCACTTTGTCCACTTGTCACTAGTAAGAGCATTGTTCATGTATATCAAGAAGGATGTGAAGTTGCTAGGGATGGAAAGCAACAACAGATACTTTGAATGAAGTCAATGTGTATGAAGAACCTATGGTGAAATTGTAGATCACAGATCTTTTTAGTGCAAGATGTATATTGTGGAACTATAAGCAGTTGGGTTCGCAAGCGTCGGCCCCGCAGGGGCGGGCATAAAATTGGCCAAGTATGGAAAGGAAAAAATCATTGACGTTGTTTCGTTGCATCATGTATATGACGAAACAAGGGACATAGGTGCTGGGTACCGCGAACCCGGGGTCTGGTGCCTAGATAACTGGGCAAGTATTGGCCAAGACAAAGTTATGATATCTATTTCAATATTTTTCATACTAGAATCTATCAATGAACAAAGTTTTCATATTTATGTGAATAGTATTCATAGTAATATATATTAATGGATTGGTTGTTTCAAATGCAAATGATCTCCCAATCTGCAGGATGCTTCTCGGCTTGCAAATTTTGCTGGAACCTCAAAATTTTTGACTGCAACATGTACATAGCGCAACAAGAAACATGAATTTGCATTGTGGTCTCAACGACATAAACTCCTTATCCTTTATTCATATTGTATTCGTTGCAATGATATTAGCAAACGCCGTCTCTCCATAAACATCAATATCTAAATTGAATTAAATGCAATCAAAATTTGGTGTGACTTTTAAGTAATTAAAGTATAAATTGCAGATTACGAAAGTTCTTAGGCTGGAAGATGTATATGACAGAACAATGGACATAGTTGTTTAATACCACAAACCAAAACATAATTTCCTAAGCTTTGTCGAAGAAGAAGTGTTTTTTGTATTTATTCCAATACTACTGATATTAGTGTATATGCACGGATATTATCAAATAGAAGAAGCTGCAATATATCCAACAAACTTTACATGAACATTGCATCAACAGTTCAGTCGCCTTGTCATTACTCATTATTAATTCTATTTATGGAACCCGAAGAATGGGAGCAGCACGGGTCCTCCAATTTATTTCTTTAAATACAGGGCCGCCGCCACATAAGTATGGCCTATGAAAAATTATTCTTACATGTAAAATGTAAACAAAGAACATGCCAGGTTTTATTTAGATTGAAGTACTAGGTAGCAAAAGCAAAACCTTGTGTTTCATTTTTAACCACACAGGGGAAGAAGTTTTAAAATACAATTAAAACAAATACCAGAAATTGGAAAATACTGTTAAAAAATAAACCGAAATTATTCTATATTCAAATAAGGTGGGTTACAAAATATAGCCTTGGCTATTTTCCACAACGATTGCGATTTTGCCTGCCGTCGACCAATTTAAAATATGTACATTGATGAAGCTTCTTCACAATTTTGTACTTAATCGGTGATGCCAAGTACATCTATCCCACTTTTTTGAATATCTTCTCTCTTCCAGATATGGCCTGCTTGCAATGCCTACTTATTCAACATTCCATTCTTTGTCAAGTATTAATTTCCCTCTACTGTCAAAAAGTTGGGGTTTAGGGTGCTTTGCTTGCAATGTTCCTGACCCTTGACATCTGAGACAACTTACAAATTCCATTCAGGCCGATTTCAAAGTGGAAGGAGTTGTTCTATGTCACAACATCTAAAGCAGTGGAAAATAATTCAAGTACGTAGTGACTGGTATTCTCCCTATATTCGATCATCTGTTTGGTTGAGAAGCATGCCTGAGGATTTATATGTGGAACTTCTTTTCTTTATTATAGTAAATTGGAAGGAACATCCAACCCAGATGAAAAAAGCAACTCTGTTGAGGTACATAACTTCTTCGGGTAGTAGAGGTGTGGCAAGTGCATCAAATGCTGCAGAATGCACCAGAACAGGTCTGGCAAGTGTATCAAATGCTGCGGATGGCATTAGAATATATCTTTCTTCATAGCCATGGAGATATGGCGACCCACAGAAAGGTCTGGAATGTTCAAAGGTGACGCCAAATATGTAGAGTCTGCAACTACATCCAGAGGAAACCGAACAAACTTTCACAAAGAACATAGTTTTATGTCAAGTCGGCTACCAGACCCACATGTAGGTCATCATACTATGAAATAGAAACTTTTGCAGTGATAATATGTCGTTTTATCCACCCATGCAGTTTCTGCTACCAGCCTCCGAGGTAGACAAATACTTGTGCAATCTGTACAACTCGATACACTTGCCAAATCTGTGTTGTTGGAAGAAGCTATATACTTAAACAAAGAACTATTTTTCACCTGACCTCAAAATCCATTACAATTCCCAGCAATAAAACAAATAAGTTCAACCAACAAATCTCCAGCCAACATTTTCAACGAACCAAAGCATCGAACACAGGGAGAACACCAACCAGAACATACTTGTTCTATTTTTTTCGTCCTCTCTGAGTTTCTCTTTGTATAACAGATTTTTGTTTTTACTCAAAGCTCACATCACATAAAACCAGGCTCCATTCTTTCATCTGCTCGTCAATCACATCTCTAAGTTGTCTTACATGTGCATGACCAAGAACATTAGAACAAAGGCACCCTAAAGCGCAACTCTTTGATCATAGAGAGAAATGGCAATAAGTATTTAAAAGCAAGGCTGGATGGTCTGTCATATATTTTGTGTTGATTCGTTTTAATGACAGGTGTTCTCGATATTTTCACTTATTAATGCCAATCTTTTTGAATATGTACACTCAATAGTGACTACCAACATGTATTAAAATTCCCATATCCGAGAAGATTCTGAAATCTGACATCTAAGATATGCACAATATAATTAAAGAGGGACATGACGTCAACGCCTCTGTGGGTGACATGTTCGTGAACTTTGTCGAAGCTTTTAAGAAAACTAAAACTGCACAAACAAAAAATAAAATAAAAAGTATTTCGCAAATTCAAAATGCAGGCAAAAACAAATTACCAGATCCCATAATATTCGCCTGTCTATTCATTTTAATGGGAGATGTCCTCCAGTTATTAAAGCCCATCATTTCGAAATGTGCAATATTAAAGAGGGACATGAAATCAAGGTCTCTGTCGCCGACACATTCATGAACTATGTTGAAGCTTTGAACGAAACTAAAACTACACAAGGAAAAAAAAATCGCAAATTTAAAATGCAAGCAAAAACAAATTACCAGATCCCATAATATTTGGCTGTCTATTCATTTTAATTGGAAATGTCCTCGAGCTTTCCAGTTATTAAAGCCCATCTTTTCGAACCTATCTGCTCGGTTCTAAATTTTCAAAGAATATTTAATGTGTATTGGGAAGTGCAGAAGGTAGCGGGGATGGAGCCCTATGTAACAGACGTTACTACTATTGTTCTGTTTTTGTTAACAAGCATATGTAAAACGTACGCAAAGAAAAATAATTCGAGAATGATAGTTGTTTTGCAGGAGCCCTTGAAATTCAAATAGTGTGCAAGCTCGATTTTCATTTTGTATATCGCGTAACTGTCTGTGCTATTTGTAGGACACGAAACAACAGGGACCGAACCTAGAGCCCGCCATCCCAAGAACCCACGATCCAAAAAATGCTCACTATTGTTTTTGTGTGTTTTTTGTCCACCAGGGTATGTAAAACGCACGTAAAGTAAACTATTTTGACAATGTTAACTTTTTTGGACATGACGGCCTTCAAATTCAAATAGTCTGCAAGTCCGATTGTCAATTTCTATATTGCCGAAGTCTCCGATTGTCAATTTTCAG
This sequence comes from Picea engelmannii, assembly GCA_009831015.1. Lineage (NCBI taxonomy): Eukaryota > Viridiplantae > Streptophyta > Pinopsida > Pinales > Pinaceae > Picea > Picea engelmannii. The sequence goes on from ML821180.1 coordinate 61,790, forward strand.
CCGCCTACCCTAACAACACGTGATGCAAAAACTGATTAAGTATGGGATGACGTCTCCGTGCAGGCTATATATATCTACTCTATAAAATTACATATTTTCTATGTTTAATCTATGTTGTCTAGGAAACCTATAATTTGTTAAATTTCAATGTTTTTTGTCCAGGAGCCCTACTATTAAAGAAAACTAATTTGGAAATGCTAATGTATACACCATAGTTCGATACAACCTATCCGCGAAGGCATGTCCACAATACTGGCTAAGTATGGAACCCAACTGCAGTCGGTCGGAATGATCGTGAAACTCTCACTGCTGATCGATTGTCAATTTGTATATCGCAGAACTCTCTGATTGTCAATTTTTAGCCGCCTACCCTGTCAACCTACAATGAAAAAACTGGCTAAGTATGGGATGACGGCTCCACGGTCCAGGAAACCTATAATTTCATAATTTGCATTCTCTTCTGCCTAGGATTCTTTTAAAGAAAACTAATTCGGGAAAGATACTGTATACATCGAACACGACTTGTCATAGTCCAATAGAACCTATTCACGAAGCCGCGTTCATAAAAGTGGCCAACTATGCAACCGAACGACGGTCGCTCGGAATGACCACATAAACGCGAAAAACTAGAGTCAAACGCAGTTTACAATGGGAAAGTAAAAGGGAGAAAACAACTATATCTCCCACACAGCAAAAGCCATTGTCATAACTATAAAACCATAGTAACACATAATCCATGTAAAAAGCATCGGCAACAATCAAATATATTTTGAGGCCAACAAAATTTGCTTCAACGCGTAACATATGCAATTTACACCACCTGCAATTATTTAGTCTGTTATTTTATCTTAATAGTATTCTATGCAAACTGCAGTGCAAAACAAAATGCGACCAAAGATCCAACCGCGGATGCAACATCCCAACATTTGCAAACCCTAGCCAAACAAGAACAAGAACCAAACAAGAACCCAACTAAGAAGCACTAAAAGGCCCAAATGCAGGCGTAGGACCGGTACCCTGCAAAGTTGAATCAAGCAACAATAAACAACATACAACGAAGAAAGAAGCAAGCAACATCCACCCCCCCAGGAGCGATGTTGTTCCAATTGCGATTGCAGAAATCCAAGCGTCCAAATTGCAACAACACGAATAGACAAGCAAGAACAACGACAACATGGAAATAAGAAATCAGTGGCATGCAAAAAGCAAGCATGGACCACCGAACCAACAACGCTGTTGGAGGATAAAATTTTTAAAAACAAAAGAAAATGTCTTGTAACAAGCCTATTAAGTAACCATTCAACACTACCAAGCTTGTTAGGTAAACATTTAAGTCTGTCACAAATGAACTGTAAACATTTAAGAAAAACATTCAATGTGGCAGGACTCTGACGTATCCCAAAAAGAAAAATTATATTTTTTGTAACAATAGTTCGAACACCACAAAATGTTTTGGAAAGCCAAACTTTGGATATGCCACCATATCTAACATTGCCATAAATTTACCTAGCATAAAATGCTAAACCAAACATTCGAATTAATGCTAGCATTAATCCACCATCGACGAATTCATAACAAAATATACGATTCAAAAAAGACCATATACGATCAAATACTTTGGGTATGCCAACATATATAACATTGAGAATAGCAAAGCCGATAATAAGACCTCCAATCCCTTGTACAATCATATCATGACAAATATAGTACTTTTTTTTATATAAAAATCGATGTTTTCGGTTCCCTTGTTTCGACAATAGATAATATGGAAATATTTGTGGTCAAAGGATAGACTAATATGAAGTCAACGATTTATCGATCGCTATAGTCCCTCTACACCTACGACAAGGACTAATAACTACAATCAATTTTCAGTTTATGTTTTATATTGTGTTCCTTTTTCAACCAAAACTTTGAATTTTCTGTAATTATTTTACAATTGGACATTGTGATTGGGTTTCCATTATACCACTTTGGATTTTATGTAATTTCTTTATAGTAATTTATTTGTTTGGACATTGTCTTTGGGTTGCCATTATACCACTTTGGATTTTATGTAATTACTTTACAGTAATTTATTTGTTTGGACATTGTGATTGGGTTTTCATACAGTAATTTGTTTGTTGGGACATTGTTATTGGGTTGTAGGCCACATTATACCACTTTATATTTTATGTAATTACTTTACAGTAATTTGTTATTTGGGACATTGTTATTGTGTTGTAGGCCACATTATATCACTTTGGATTTTATGTAATTACTTTACAGTATTTTGTTTGTTGGGATATTGTCATTGGTTCTCAAGGCATGTGGGCATTGTATTGAATGCACTACGTTGTAATTGATATACATATTCTTTGTATGTATATAGGGTTCGATGTGATGCAAAATAGAGCATAAACAAGCAATATTAAACACAATTTAAAACAGTGACTTATGTGGAAAACCACATGCAATGATATTTGGTATTCTTATTATTCAAGGGAGAATTAAAATAGCCAATCTCATGCATACAACCATCCTCTCCTCTCACACAATTTGTTCTCTACACACATTGCACTCTCACCTCTATGGGTATGTTCATATATATAACATCTATCACTCCGTTATACAAACTGATCATGAATAGATAACATAGTTACACAAATAGTTAATAAATAGATTACACACTTTACACTATGTTTACAATGAGTGCATGTATGCACATTCCAAATATAGCTTATATGCATGTGCATGTGAGCACATGAGGAAATTCATTGGCATGTTTTCAACAATATCCACCTTGACATCAATTTGCCTAATATATTGTCCCCTTAATTCATCACATTTTCTACAAGCCAAGAGAAGTCAAACACCATCACAACTCTGCAACTTCTCTAACGATATCATTACGTGAAGATGCCTGCATGATTCACTCCAATATGGACCATTCTTCCTCCATCAGTAACATGTCTAATAAACTGATGCACTTGTCCCATTTTGATACGCTAGACCTTTAGTCAAATGCACAACACTTTGACTGTCACACACCCACTACGACAACCTAGATTTTTCGTCTTTTTCTTCGAGGGACATAATCCATGAATTTCTATGAGGCCTAGCATAGACCATCCCTTCCATTATCCTCCTCCAAGCGACCACAACCTGGCCTTAGCGCAAGCGCCTCTCGTAACTCGCGAGTTGGAGAGCCAAGGCTCTCGACTCCTTTTTCTCCAAACATCGATACCCAAGATGCGATACGGGTATGGCTCCCTCCTCACTAGAGCTTGCTACATATATCCATAGGCTAGGATAAACACTAGCACTAATCGCAACTCACGACCTCGCGAATTGGAGTGTTGAGCCCTCATGCTCCTCCTTTGCGAATCCCCGATACGCGATAGGTCAACGTTACGTCGACTCTGCCAAAGCGATGCATACATGCCACTTGTCTCCTCCGCTGTACTCTGCTTATGAGTTGTGTCGCTGCCTCCCGTCGCATGAGACCTCGGCTCTTGGCATCTCGTGACCTTAGCGATCAAGGTGCAACTTATTCATCCTTCGAAACCCCAAGCCACAATAAGTCAACAATGGGTTGACTCTTTCCCAGGCGACATGTGTCCACCACCTGTCACCCGCTCCCACCTTTCTCTAGGCGCTTGTTGTTACACCACCTGTCAACCACGCGGTCCCCACCTAACGAATGTGCCACGTGTTCTCATGAGCCCTCGATGCTAGGCACTTCGCAACTTCTGCAGTCGAAAAGAGATTCTTTCAACCTTTGAACCCCTGATATGCGATACCACGTGGAGGTTTTGATCCAACGGTTCTCCCGTGGCTTGGATCCAATGACCACAATCACGTCGTGATTTCGTGAATGGTGAGTTCGTGCAGTCCTACCCTTGTCCACTCAAAGTCGTGAGTCAGCGAAATGCTACTCGATTTCCACGCGTCCTGTGCCGACGGACGGTTCCGAATACTTCGGGACTTTCAGGACGTTGTCGAGTCCACTCTCCTGCCTATGCAAAGGTTAAGATCGACGATCAATAGAGATCCAATAGATCCTTGGATCTATGGTCCTAGATCCCATCGCTACTTGTGAAGGCTGAAAGGGTCGAGGTGTTAATGCCTGTGCTCCTCCTCTAGATCCATCGGTCTTGACATATCTTGGGTATTTTCGAAAGGATTCCGACTGTTTTTCTACCAAACGATGGGGTATTCTCTTTCGATAATTGGACTCGCTATCCTTTCTGAGCTTGAATCACGAAATTCAACCTCTCGTAGTTTCAAACTCCCACGACTCTGAGACCTTAGAGAGCTACTCTTTCTTGCATAAGGTTTCCAGACCCAGATCACATGAACCTTCAGACGGTTCTTGGGCAATTGTCCCTGGTCTTAGTCGAGTCTCTGGGTAAAGGTTCGATACGGTTCCAAGGTTTATGGGGTAATTCCCGGGGAAGAGTACTCTCGAGGAGCCTTTCCAGAATATTACAAGAATCAAGCAAAAAAGATGATTCTCGGTGGAGAGAACTCATGCCCCAAACTTAATCATTTGTACAAAAACCAACTATGGCATGTAAGTATACACATGCATCCATTATTTCCAGTCTAAAACACCAGGCAATCATTCCACACAGAAATCATTATGGGCATATAAACATGAGCATGTATTCATGATATTCAATTCAAAATACAAGGCATAAAACAATTATCATGTCCACCAGGCATGATGCAATTGCTGAGAGGGGTGCTCGTTTCCACCCAACCGTAGGCTTAGTGACTCCAAACGGATTTACCACTAGCCACCCCCGAGCTAGACCACGATGCTTGAGATTCAGTCTCCTACTTCCAGCTCAACGGAAATCAAGGATGAAGGCTACTCTCCTTCTCCTCTGTTCATAACTCCCTGTACTTCCATAGTTCCTCCGATTTTTCTTCTGCGATCCCTGTCATGCATGTTCCTTTCCTTTCTCTACCCTCTACCACACTTCCTCTCTTGCCTTTTTCTCTACAATATTGCGTGTGGCATGAATTTCCCCGTTCGTGGTCAGGTCTGAGAGCTTTTACCGATGGGAAATTCACCCCCATCCCCTCATTAACTCTTGAGGAGCCTCCCCACCTACCAATATGATGGGAAATCCATTCCAGGGTCAGAGAGTTGCTTTGGTCTTTGAGCAAGTAAAAACGAGTACGGTACTGGCTTAGTGGAAGCTAACGCAACCATTCCAGGTCCCTTCCACCACCTCTCATTAGCCATCGTGGTCTCTTTTAGCACATCCCCCTCCCAACAGTCATGCAACACATATTCATAACATAATTTACATTCATCGACCTTTTATACAAAGGTTCGTCAAATCAAACATTCACATCTTTGAGTTTTCCATAGTTCTTGGCCACTATAGTTATTTTTACAGACTGGGGGAAACATGGTGTTACAATTCCCTCCCCCTTAAAGGAAAATCATCCTCGATGTTCTATCTATCAATATGACGTGTATGTACAGAAGTAAATGAAATCGGATATGCATGTTTCATGGAATCTTCCATTTCCCACGTAGCCTCTTCTGGGCCAAAATGTTTCCACTGCACCTTGACCTGTGAAATGGTTCATTTCCTGAGTGGGGTTTCCTTTCTGTCCAGTATGCATTGAGGTTATGGCAGGTATTCTCCCTCTGGTTCCACCTGGATCATAGACCAACCATTTATATGATTAGAATCATGTACATATTTCTTCAATAATGAAACATGTGAAACATTATGTGCTTTTACTGTGGGAGGAAGTGATAGCCTATAGGCTACAGGTCCCACTCTATCTAGAACTTCAAAGGGTCCACAATACCGAGGTTCCAACTTGGCACAAGCTCCCATCCTCAGGGAACTCTTCCTGGGCCTAACTCTGAGCTATACGTGGTCTCCCATCTTGAATTCTCTTAGTGTTCTCTTTCGGTCGACGTAACTTTTCTGTCTGTTCTGAGCGACCTTTAGATTTTGCTTTATCTGAGTCACTTGTTGTTCCATTTATTTCAACATGTCGGGTCCAATAGTAACTCTGTTCATGGGATTACTCCAACGCATTGGAGTGTTGCACGGTCTACCATAGAGGACTTCGAAAGGGCTCATCTTCAGGGATTCTTGGTAGCCATTGTTGTAGGTGAATTCCACCAGTGGCAGGTAATCTTCCCACTTTTTGGGTTGATGTATTACATGCATCCTTAGCATGTATTCTAATATTTGGTTCACTCTTTCCATCTATCCATCGGTTTGAGGATGATAGGCTGTGCTAAATAGTAATTTGGTCTCCAGACCAACCATCAAGGATTTCCAAAAGTTGGAAGTAAATTTCATGTCTCTGTCAGACACGATCTCTTTAGGCATACCATGTAGTCTGAATATCTCCTTCATGAATATGTTGGCGATGTATATTGCCTTGCAAGTCAACTTGATGGGGATGAAATGAGCAGACTTGCTCAGTTTATCCACCACTACCATGATGACGTCATTCTATTTGGTTGATGTTGGTAATCCAGTGATGAAATCCATGGAAATGGTTTCCCATTTCCATTCCGGGATTGGTAGAGGTTGTAATAATCCTGCTGGGTGTCAGTGTTATGCTTTAACCTATTGGTATTCTATGCATTTGGCTAAGTACTCAGCTATGTCTTTCTTCAATCTAGGCCAATAGAATTATTTCCTGGTGGTCGTGATCATCTTCTGGTATCCTGGATGACCAGTATATGGTATTTTATGTAGTTCATCCATTATGAACCTCTTCAAGTCATCATAATATGGAATATACAATCTGTTTCTGTAAGTCAGCAGGCCTCCATCTATCATCTGGTAGCCTTCATACTTTATCCCTATGGGTTCTTGCTCCAGGTACGAGGTCACAGTTTGGAAGAATGTGTCTTTTTCCTGTGCATTCTTAACTCTTTCCCTGATGTTGGTCTCACAGATGCTCACTGCTGCCAGATGAATTGTTTTCATACTTCTGCTAAGGGCATCGACCACCTTATTTTCCTTTCCCTTGATATGTTTGATTTCGAAATCAAACTCACTAAGAAGGGCCATCCACCTAGCTTGTCTAGCATTGATTTTTGGTTCGTCAAATAGATGTCACAATCCACAGTGGTCTGTCATGAGTACGAATCTCCTTCCCAGGAGGTAATGCCTCCACATTTTCAAGGCATGCACTATGGCATCCATTTCTAGATCATGGGTCATATAGTTGGCTTTGTGCTCATTCAATTTTTGGGATTCATAGTAGACTACACTTCCTCCTTGCATAAGGACTCCTTCGAGCCCTTCCTTGCAGGCATCTGTGCACACATGGAAGTCATCTTCGAGATCGACAATCTTCAGCATGGGTGCGTGGGTCAGTAGATGTTTTAGGGATTGAAATCTTTCTTCACATTCTTGTGTTCCCGTGAATTTAGCTCCCTTCTTTTGGAGGGCAGTGATTGGACAACCAATCTTGGAGAATCCTTTTATAAATCTCCTATAGTATCTTGCTAAGCCCATAAAGGATTTGATATCTGAAACTTCCTTTGGGGTAGGCCATTTCATGATAGACCTGATCTTGTCAGGGTCTACTACTACTCCTTCTTCAGATATGATATGGCCCAAGTAATGTATTTGCTTCTGGAAAAAGTCACACTTGCTAAATTTGGCATAGAGTTGATGTTCTCTTAGCACTTGAAGTACAAGTCTAAGATGTTCCTCATATTCCTCTCTATTCTTGGAGTAAATTAATATATCGTCGATAAAAACCAGTACAAATTTGTCTAGGAATTTGCTAAGCACATTGTTCATCAAGCACATAAAAGTGGCAGGGGAATTGGTTAATCCAAATGGTACTACCACAAACTCATAGTGACCATATCTCGTCCTGAAGGCATTTTTTTGGATGTCTTCACCCTTGATTTGGACTTGATGGTATCCAGATCTCAAGTCAATATTTGAGAAGATGGAAGCACCTCCCAATTGATCGAGCAGGTCATCAATCCTAGGTAAGGGGTAATTGTTCTTTATGGTTACCTTATTGAGTTGTCTATAATCTATGCAAAGTCGGAGGGTACCATCTTTCTTCTTTACAAACAGAACTGGTGCTCCCCATGGGGAAACGTTGGGACGGATATAGGCTTTGTCCATCATTTCTTTTAGTTGTAATTTAACCTCAACTAGCTCGGGTGTGCTCATCCTATAGGGTGTCCTAGACACTGGCACCTCTCCTGGTGCAAGTTCTATCAAGAAGTCAATGTCCCTTCTCAGAGGTAGACCCGACACCTCTTCCGAAAATACATCTCTATATTCTCTTAGTATGGGGTGGTCTTAGAGGATTGGTTTGTCATCTTCAACTGATTCCAACACCTGTATCGCATATAGTGGACATCCCTTTCTGAAATACTTTCTCATTTGAAGGGTTGATATTCGTCTCACCGAGACAGGTTTTTGGATCCCTCGAAGGGTTATCCTTCTTCCTTCTTCACCTACACATTCTAAGGTTTTATGGTAATAGTCTAGTCTGGCTTTATATGTGGCTAGCCAATCCATACCAATCAACAGGTCATATGATCCTAGGGGTAGTATGTTAAGGTTTTCTTGGGTGGGGAATTCACCCATAGTGAATTGGCAAGCTGGTATGACCTCCACTACCTTTCTTTTGGTGCTAGTAGCTAACTGTACCAACCATGGCTTGGCGTGTTTATATGGCTGTAATTTACACTTATCAACAACCTTAGGAGCTATATAACTCAAATTTGAACCAGGGTCAATTAGAATAGACACTAGATGGTTGGTGATCATACCTTCCATCTCCACCACTGAAGCTTGGTGGTCAGCTTGTTTATTATCCACGACTGCATAAATTTAGGCATACTTTTGGCCACGTCATTGACGGTGGTAGCTTCTTGAATGTTGTAAATTCTCCGACTACTCTGTTGCCGGTGTGGGCAGTCCCTCAGTAGATGTTCTTCTCCACAACCCCAACATTTCAAGGATTCTCTCTTTGGGTTATCAATCTTTCCTGGGGTAGATCCAAAAGGTCTATTTCCGCTCTGGGAGGGGAAATTTTGCTGGTGTACACTTTGGGTTGGGAATCTCATCCTTGAGTCCTTTTTATATTTTTTAAATCTTGGGGATTTAAACCGCTTTTTCTGGAATCCTGAACTATTCTTCTACTTCCAACCTTCGCGAGGTTTTGTCCGATGCCCAAGTTGTTCATAAAAATATATTGCCTTTCGGATAGTGTCTTCTAGGGTCTTTGGCTCGTCAAACTCAATCCTATTCTAATAGTGCTTAGGTAGTCCACTGATAAATCGTTGCACCTTTTCCTTTTTTGCTTTTATATAGGGTACGTAACTCAACAACGCGAGGAATCGGCTGACATATTCCTCTATGATGAGTTTCCCTAGCTTGAGTTCATAGAATTCTTTAGTCTTTTTGTCGAAATACTTTTCCGACAGATACTTCTTCCTGAAGTATTTCTCAAACCGTTCCCAAGATAGGTCCTCTTCATGAATCCCTTTTACATTCTTAAGGTCTTCCCACCAAATGGAAGCCTTTTCCATTCAAGTTGAAAGTGGCTACTCAGGCCTTCAAGTTTTCTGAGAAGTTATGGACTCTGAAATACTTCTTTAGTCCAAGCAATCAGGCCTCCACTTCCTCCCCCTTCTTTATTTCACCATCGAAAGAGGGTGGTTTGGCCTTCTTGAATTCTTCTAGATTATGACTTTTGGAATGCTTTCACTTCTTCCATTTCTTCGGGAATAAGAACTAGTTCTGCTACTAAAAGATTCCTCCAAATCTCCAGTTTCCTTTCCAGAGGAATCGTCAGTCTCTTGTCCCTTATCTCTAGGGAGGACCTTTCTCAAGGTGCTCTTCCCAGTGTGGAAACTTAAAAGACCATGTTTCTATATCTCAGGTGGACTTCGAATTTTCTTTGTCTGTCATCGGTCTGCGTGACTGGTGTCAGGTCCATGCTGCAATTGTTTTTGTATGTTGGATAAACTTTGTAGCAAGATTGCATTAATTTTTGTTTGCTTCTCTTTATCTTTGATCAACCTCTCGTTGTCGGCCTTGCAGCTCTGTGGTTCGACCATGAGGCTCCTCATAGTCTCAGCTAGATCTGGAGGGGTCTCTACCGCTCTCCTTTCGTCAGACTCTTTGTCTCTATTGTGGAAGCCATCCCCCACTTCATGGTGTGTTACCATTCTATGCATCTGTCGTTTCCTGCGCTTGATCGTCCACTTGTGTGCAAGAAAAACACTTGTTGTTAGTCAATATTTATATTCATTCATAACCAACACATAATTCATATTTTTCAAATGTATACACACAATTAGAATTTTCATTCTTAACTTCGAATTTTGATAAAGGGGGTTAAGATAGAGGGTTAATCCTTTTAAGAGTACTTTAGATGGAGTTTCTGCACAACTCGTGCATGAGCCCAAGCAGACCAAGTGTTGTAACCATTCTCTGATATCGATTCGTCACACACCCACTACGACAACCTAGATTTTTCATCTTTTTCTTCGAGGGACAGAATCCTTGAATTTCTATGGGGCCTAATGCAAACCATCCCTTCCCTTATCCTCCTCCAAGTGACCACAACCTAGCCTTAGCGCAAGTGCCTCTCGCAACTCGTGAGTTGGAGAGTTAAGGCTCTCGACTCCTTTTTCTCCAAACGCCGATACCCGAGATGCGATACGGGTATGGCTCCCTCCTCACTAGTGCCTGCTACATATAACCATAGGCTAGGCTAAACACTAGCACTACTCACAACTCGCAACCTCACAAGTTGGAGTGTTGAACCCTCGTGCTCCTCCTTTGTGAATCCCCGATACGTGATAGGTCAACGTTACATGGACTCTGCCAAAGAGACGCGTACACGCCATTTGTCTCCTCTGTTGTACTCTTCTTACGAGCTGTGTCACTGCCACCTATTGCATGAGACCTTGGCTCTCGACGTCTCACGACCTTAGCGATCAAGGTGCAAATTTTTCATCCTTCGAAACCCTGAGCCACGATAAGTCAACAATGGGTTGACTCTTTCCCAGGTGACATGTGTCCACCACCTGTCACCCGCTCCCACCTTTCTCTGGGCACTTGTTGTTACGCCACCTATCAACCACGTGGTCCCCACCTAATGGATGTGCCACATGTTCGCACAAGCCGTCGATGCTCAACACTTCGTGACTTCTCCAGTCAAAAAGAGATTCTTTCAACCTTTGAACCCCCGATATGCGATACCACGTGGAGGTTCTGATCCAATGGTTATCCCTTGGCTTGGATCCAACGACCATGATCACATCGCGATTTCATGCAGTCCTACCCTTGGCCACTCCAAGTCGCGAGGCAGCGTAATGCTACCTGACTGCCACACATCTTGTGCAGACGGACGATTCCGAATACTTTGGGACTTTCAGGACGTTGTCGATTCCACTCTTCGACCTATGCAAAGGTTAAGATCAATGGTCAATAGAGCTCTGACAGATCCTTGGATCTACGGTCCTGGATCCCATCGCTACTTGCGAAGGATGAAAGGGTCGAGGTGTTAATGCATGCGCTCCTCCTCTAGATCCATTGGTCTTGACAGATATGGGGTATTTCCGAAAGGATTTTGACCGTTTGTCTACCAAACGATGGGGTATTCTCTTTCGATAATTGGAATCACTATCCTTTATAAGCTTGAATCAAGAAATTCAACCTCTCGGAGCTTCAAACTCCCACGACTCTGAGACCTTAGAGAGCTACTCTTTCTTACATAAGGTTTCCAGACCCGAATTGCATGAACCTTCAAACTTTTCTGGGCAATTGTCCCTGGTCTTAGTCGAGTCTCTGTTTAAAGGTTTGGTATGGTTCCAAGGTTTATGGGGTAATTCCCGGGGAAAAGTACTCTCGAGGAGCCTTCCCAGAATATTACGAGAATCAAGAAAACAAGACGATTCTTGGTGGAGTTAACTCATGCCCCAAACTTAATCATTTGTACAGAAACCAACTATGGCATGTAAGTATACACATGCATCCATTATTTCCAGTCTAAAACACCAGGCAATCATTCCACACATAAATCATTATGGGCATATAAACATGAGCATGTATTCATGATATTCAATTCAAAATACAAGGCATAAAACACTTATCAGATCCACCATGAGTGATGCAACTGTTGAGACAGGTGCTCGTTTCCACCCAACCGTAAGCTCAATGACTCCAAATGGATTTACCACTAGCCACCCCCGAGCTAGACCACGATGCTTGAGATTCAGTCTCTTAATTCCATCTTAACGAAAGTCAAGGACGAAGGTTACTCTCCTTCTCCTCTGTTCAGAACTCCTTTTACTTCCAGAGTTCCTCCAGTTTTTCTTCCGCGATCCTTGTCGTGTGTGTTCCTTTCCTTTCTCTACCCTCTACCACACTTCCTCTCTTGCCTTTTTCTCTACAAGATTGTGTGTGGTGTGAATTTCCCCGTCTGTGGTCAGGTCCGAGAGCTTTTGTGGATGGGCGGTTCACCCCCATCCCTTCATTAATTATTGAGGAGCCTCCCCACCTACCAATCTGACGGGAAATCCATTCCAGGGTCAGAGATTTTCTTTGGTATTTGAGCAAGTAAAAACTAGTATGGTATTGGCTCGATGGAAGTTAATGCAACCATTCCAGGTCCCTTCCACCACCTCTCATTAGCCATCGTGGTCTCTTTTAGCACATCCCCCTCCCAACAGTCATGCGACACATATTCATAACATAATTTACATTCATCGACCTTTTATACAAAGGTCCATCAAATCAAACATTCACATCTTTGAGTTTGCCATAGTTCTTGGCCACTATAGTTATTTTTACAGACTGGGGGAAACATGGTGTTACATTGACCACCACATAACACCACATTTTGTACCTGTCCAAACTTACCTAATAGATCCTTGCATTCTTTCAAGACATAACCTAAGGTAGGTCTCCTCTTGTCCAAATATCATGAATCATAACCACAGACTAAATCACTGCAACCACTGTAGGTGATACTTGTGTTTTTTGTGTTTGAAGCACCCATTTCCATGTTCTTCACCTAGTTTTTCCATGTGTCTACTAACAACACCAATTTCATGTGAAAAGCTGACCATTTACCATCGCAATCATCAAACTTCCTACTAGCATATAATTCTCGAGACATATAACCACGTTCCTAAGATTGACATGAGGAAGTTTGATGGCAAGGACCCAATCACATGGATACTTCAGATGGAGCAATTCTTTTATCTCCATAATGTGGCACATACACAAAAGGTACGAATTGCTTCTTTATATTTAGAACCTAATCAATTTGTATGGTATCGATAGCTTTGTTCTCACAAATCACTCGTCACTTGGACAATTTTCACGGAAGAAATGATAGCACACTATGAGGATACAAGGAGCAATACCTTCTTTAGCCAATTGATAAATCTCAAGCAAAAGGGTTTAGTTACCAAGCACATTGAGAACTTCC
>ML821181.1:0-11491 GCA_009831015.1 Picea engelmannii
ATGTGAAGTGGGGCCCCCTCCTGTCATGTCGACTACCGTGTCGCGTTTCCCTCTCTGCCACCTGTATTCCACTTAACCATGCAATGGGGCCTGTTCTCATTGGCTGTTCTCTACCCCTGTTGGGATTTGTCCCTATTGGCTAGTCGCTAGCCCTGTCGGGGTTCGGTGGTTGCAGATTCGAACGATTATACATTACTGTAGCGCCGAGGCGCGAAATACAAATAGGCACTATGTTCAAATTGAACCATGATCATGACCGCGATCACATGGGAATGGAGAAAGAGAGAAAGAGCTAGCTTGCGCTAGGCCTCCATAGGTAATTCGGGGGTTCTAATTCGGCAGAAGACCGGAAAAAAGCGATTGAGGTAGTGGGTATGTGACAGGGACATACTATAGAGCCTTGAACTCTTACCGAGATCCTATAGTCTTTCCATTTTCAACTATAACCTAACTCTATCTCCCATTTTAATTGACTTATCAATTCTGTGTTGATCATTCATGGCCTTATACTTTTCTTGTAACTTCTTCAGTATCTCCTATACTTGCAAATGTATCTATCTAATCTTTTCAACAAATTTCTCCGCTCTCAATACTTCACTTGTGATGTCTTCCCTCGCTCTTTCTTGTTGTCCATAAACAACATTGAAGGGTGAAGATGGAAAATACCCAAAGCAAGTTTCAAAAGGGGACTTACCAGTAGAAGTGTGGACTATTCTATTATAATAATATTGAATATAGATCATATTTTCATCCTAAGACTTTGGATGCTTTTGATTGCAACCCCTCAAATGTTGCACCAAAGTCATGTTGACTACTTTTTTTCCATCCATTTATTTTTGGATGGAATGTTGTAGATCTCTTCAACTTTGTGTCCATCATCTCCCAAAGGGTAGTCCAAAAGGAACTAAGAAATGTGGTATCCCTATTTGACATGATGCTCCATGGTATCCCAAAGTGCACCTAGACACGTTTGTCGATTCTTGTCCTTTTATGGTATTTTTACAAGGAATAAGAATGCACATATTGTTGAACCTGTCAACTACCACAAATAAATAGTCATGTCCCTTCCTAGTTGTTGGTAAACCTCCCACAGAATCCATGGAAATGTTTTTCCAAGGTCGAGTGTGTACACGTAAGGGATATTATAGACCTTGCTTTCTATTGTTAGGATTTTTGGTACAACAAAGTATGCATTCTCTAATATTACAAGCTACATATTCTTTCATTATGGGCCAATGCACATACCTTTTTAAGTTAGCAACCAAATTCCCAACACCAAAATGTCTTGCAACCTTGGAGGTGTGAGCCTCTATGATAAGCCACAATATTTCACCATAGAAACATATATCTTGTCTAACTTGTAGAGAAACTCAATTTGGAGATGATAGTCAACCTTAGAGTCACCTTCATCTATATGAATATGGCCTTGTAGATGTTGAAACACCTCTTTAAAGTTCTCATCTTTTGTGTATGTCTCTTTGTGTGCATAATGGGTAAAATACTCCATGTGCATAAGAGTTCCCAAAAGTTGTAATCTTAGATGTGGGTGATATTGAAAGGATTTTTTCCAACTTATTAGTCCTTCCCTTCTTATACTTGATGATTAGATGAAATTGTTTCAAAAACCCCATCCACTTGTAATTTCTAGTTTGTTTCTTACTCATGGCCTGCAAACACTACACTAGATGGTGATCTGTGTGGATAATGGTTTCCTTTCCTATTATATAGTGCTTCCACTTCTTAACAAATTTAGCTAGGGCATAGAGTTCCTTATTATACGTAGGTTAGTTCAAAAATTCCTCGTGAAACATCTCAGAATGATAGCATACATGCTTACCTCCTCACATCAAAACTATTCCCATATCATAGCCACTTGCATCTATCCCCACTTCAAAGGGCTTCTACAAGTTAGGAAATGTGAGAACTAGTGCTTGATTGATCTTTTGTTTCATCTCGCTAAAATCTTTCTACTGATTATTTCTCCACAGAAAACTCTTACCACTTTCTATTATGGCATAGAGTGTTGCAACTACCATTGAAAAGGATGCTATGAACTTTCGTAGGTATTGTGTTTCCCCAATGAAGCTCCTAACTACAATGGAATAAATAGGAACTGGCCATTTTATAATGACCTCCATCTTTGTGGGATCTATCTTGAGTTCCCCTCCACTGACTACATTCCCTAAATGCACTAATGATTGTTGAGATATAAACCATGAGATGTTAGATGTGCTCTGCTCAGGTACAAATATAAACCAATATATCATCTAAATACACTATAACAAATGAATCTAAATATGGGTGTAATACATCATTCATCAGTCTCATAAATGTAGTTGGTGAATTACATAATCCAAATGGAATGACCAAACATTCATACAAACCTTTCCTTATATTGAAGGTAGTCTTACAGGTGTCTTATTCTTTGACATATACCAAGTAGTATCTTGATTTGAGATCCAACTTGGTGAAGTACTTGGCATGCTACAATTGGTCTAAAACATTACTGATCCTGGGAAAAGGGTATCAATTCTTAAGTGTAATATTGTTCAAATATCTTTAGTTTATACACATTCTCCAAGTCCCATCCTTCTTGGGTATGATGATTATAGGTGACCCAAAAGGTGAAGTTCTCAATTGAATCATTCCTTTATCCAATTCAACACTTGTTTGATTCTCTCTTAAGAAAAGAAATGAATATTTCTTATTGGAACTAATCTACTTTTTGGCTTGGTTGAAATTCACTAGTGACATATTTGATTTACCTTTGTGTGCATTTATGATGTAGGACTTCCTATCCTTAATTAGGCAGTATTGGGTTTCTCTCTACATGAAGATCACATTCTTCATATACATGTAGGGGACTCCAAACAATACACCACACATGTTAAGGGGTACTACGCCAACCTCCACTTCATCAATAAACTCTACACTTACAACAAATTCAATCTTACACTATTTCATAACTTTTATTTTTGCATCCTTTTTCACCCACCCCAATGTGGATAGGCTTGGATGATCATGAACCTCTAACCCAAGATTTCTTACTAGATCAACTTCTATGAGATTGATGCGTAAAATAGAATCGAATAGAGAATCTACCTTGGTCTTCTTGACTTGGATATTGATATGGAAGAGTTTTGTCATCTCCTTCTCTTCCTTGTGATGAAGGATACTTAGTTTTACCTCATTTTTCATTGACGTGAAAGCAATATTCTCATCCACATTTGATCTACTCTCTACTTGATTTCTTGAATCCGTGGCTATAAGGTTCTTCTTCTTAGCATCGTTCTTATGGTTCTTAGGGTTCATCTCAAGATATAGTTTCCAACACTTTTCTTCTATGTGACCATCAATATTGTAATGGTTAAAATGGTTACTTAGATCCTTGCAATGGTTGTAATATTCTTGTCTTTCCCTTTCCACTTCTTCTTTCCTTCCTTGAAAGTGTCTTGGTGATATTTTTGTTTGGAACCACTTGGTTATACTTTTTTGTGGCCTATATTTTCTAGATATGTTTCTTTCACACAGGCCTCATCAACTGTCATGGGATTGAAGAACATCACTTACTACCACAAATGATTGTTTAGACCCCACAGATACTTCAGGAGCACATCTGGGTTCTTGGGAGAGTTTCCCAACATGATGGCCATCTTCCTAAATTCAATAGTGTACTCTTGCACTCTCTTCTCTTTCCTTTACCTAAAGTAATGCCAATGGATGCATTGGTCCTCTACATACCCAATAGGGTAGAATTGGGACTTAATGAGGGTTTTGAAATTATCCGACTTAGTTACTAATGGATCACCCACCGACCTAAGTGTCTTAATGTGAATTTACCACCAGGTTAATGCACGAGCCTCTAATTTCAGTATGGAAAATGAAATCTTCTACTCATATTCTATATGGTGGAGACTAAAATAATCCTCTAATTGTTGCAACCAATAATGAAAACTTTTTGCATCGATCTCACCTTGGTATGGATTGATATCCAATTTTTATTCCATTTTAAATAAGTATTTTGAAGAGGTAATGACATTGGAACTTGGCTTCTCTTTCTTGGGCTCTTCCCTTGAATCTGTTTTTGGGTCTTCATTTTCTCTCAGTTTCCCCTCTGATTCAATCTTTGAGTTATATCCTCTAGCCTCCCCAAATGGTCCAAGATTGCTTCTTAAATCAACCATGAGGAGGGCCATATGGTGAGAGATTTCAATTAATTTATCTTCTAGTCTCAAAAATATCTCTGCTACTGTATTTTGAGGGTTATTAAGAACAATCTCATCTACCGTGGCTAGGGTTTTGCGAATTTCTTCTTAAGACAATTCCTCGATCCTATAACTTTCCACAAATACCCCAAACAAAATTTATTTGATACTAATATGATCTATAAACTATCATGGATATTCCACTGGAATAGTCTGTCACAACATATCTCATCATATTTTGAAATCTTAGATTATGAAAATTACTTTCTTAGATCTTGGATTACGATTTAATAGCTTATTGTTGAAATTATGAAAATAACTGAAATATGAAAATGAATGAAAGAAGAAAAAGAACACATCATCCACACAAATAAATACAAGATATATCTCGAGAATCCCAATATGGGAGAAAACCCAACTAGAAGGTGAGGCCTTGTTAGAAATAGTGGGTGTGCTCGTTTAACCATAGACAATATAGCAATATTGTCACCCAACCATAGGCACAAATTCCACCCCTGAGCACCTTGAACTTGACAGAGAGAAGAATCCTGGTAGAAAATCAATAGCCAAGCAAGGCTAATTCACCAAGAAAAGATAACCAAGACTAATCAGAAAGTCCAACCTAGAAAGATCGAAATTACAGGTTGCAGTAACTGCAGTTGCAGCTGCTCCCTAGACTTGCACACTGCTGGATTTCTGCAGTTGCGACTTGTGTGTGCCAAATGAGCTCTGACGTATTATATTCATATTTCTCTCTTCACGTTGTCTGGGCTGACTTCACTTTCTAGAGGATAAAGACTCAATATAAAATATTCCCTTTAGCCGACTTTACTTCAAGGGTTATGTCCAAGTCTTTTAGGGTTCTTCTTGTTTCCTAGAATATTATAATCTCATCAAAGGTCATAAGTGGAGGTTAATACCTCCCACATCTACCATAATATCAACACTCCCTCCTAACTAGGGAGGTATAAAAAAGGAAATGGTCTTGAGAACAAACAAACCATTCAACTGGTAGGATCATCATAGGCACACAGGCTATCTCATGATTAAATCATGAGCACCGTCATCATTATCCAACTGAATAATATCCATGATAGTTAGTACAATGTCATCTGATAGAACAAAGTTATGGCTATCCATAGTGGTACATAACTACTATCCACTGGTACATAACCATACCAAGTAGCACATGACTACTAACTAGTGACACATAGTCACAATCAATGGAACACATCCACCACAATAGTATACAATTACTATCCAGAGACATACAGTCTCTACAATAGTCATATCATCTGATATCAACCTACATAAACAATATCATGATACAAGTTGAGTCATCTGGTCCATTCTTCCACTCACATCTATGAGATCTGGAAGAGAATCTGCCCTCATATAGTAAAACCATCAATCATGGGCTATATAGACTATTCTTCCCAAGCATGGAAGATTAACTGTCCCTGATTTCTGAGCCTAGACCATTCACCTAACTAGTCCATTCCCCTGGCACTAAACATAGTGAAACCTGGATAGAATGAGTCTGCCATAGGGAATGCCTGTCCCTGATTGTTGAACCTGGACTATTAACCTAACTAGGCCATTCCTCCAGCACTAAACATAGTGCAACCTAGAGTGAATGGTTCCTCCCTAGGTAATGACTGTCCGGACCATTTCCTAAGGAAATGACTATCCTACACCAACCTCCAAAACAAACCATTGTTCGAAACTACTCACAATTGTGAACTTCGAAATAACGACTTCCCAACGAGGAAAACCATTCTACTTGACCACTACTGAGACTGACTGCCAATAAGAATGATTTTCCTAGACCATTCCCCCACACTGGCCACAAGGGGAATCACTGTCTATGGTACATCAACAATCTATCAGACCATTTTCATTACAAAAATGACTGTCCGATCTGGACCATTTTCCGAACTAGAAAATGCATGTTCATGAGAAATCTAAAGCCACTTTCTGATCTGGAAAGGAAATGCCCATCCTTGACCATTTTCCAAACTAGAAAATGACTATACATAAATAAATATTATATATATCAGTGCTCCCTCCCAACCTCGGGAGCCATCTCTTCCCTTTCAACTAAGGGAGTTATCTCCAAGAGCCCCATCTTGTCTCGTAAGTATGAAAACTTTATCTTGGACAAAGTATTTGTCAAAATATCTGCTATCTGCTCATCTATGGAGATATACTGGAGTTTCACTTCTCCTTTCTAGACTTTATCACAAATAAAGTAGTATTTGAGCTCAATGTGTTTCGACTGATCTTGAAACACTAGGTGTTCTGATAGCCTTATACAACTTTGATTGTCGCAATATATTATGGTCGAATATGGTACCTAATCAAATAATCCAAAAATCAACTTCCTCAACCATACTGCTTCTATACATGCCTCACATCTTGCGATATTTTCTTCTTATGTTGTGCTGATTGCGACAAACTTTTGTTTCTTGCTTCCCCAAGATATCATAGCAGAGCCCAAGCTAAAACACATCCCTAAAGTACTCCTTCTTTCTTCTGCACTCCCTGCCCAATCTGGATATGTGAATCCATGAAGTTTTATATCACTGGATGAGGTATATATTAAACCATAGTTTAGTGTTCGATGAATATATCTTAGAACATGCTTTGCAGCTATCCATTGCTCATGTTTGGGTTCCACCTGGAACTGGCTTAAGGTGTTTACAAGAAAGAAAATGTCCGCCCGAGTATTCACTAACTACATTAATGCCCCAATCAATTGCTGATATAGGGATGGGTCTACTAGATTAGAGTCAGAGTCTATTGCTTTCCTTATATCTATGGTCATAAGAGTGTCCATGGATTTGGAATTCATCATTCCAAACTTCTGAAGAATCTTTACTGCATAATTTCCTTGTCCAAGGAATACTTCACCACGCTTCTGCCATACTTCTAGTCCCAAGTAATAATGCATGAGACCGAGGTATTTCATATTGAACTTAGAGGCTAGTTCCTTCTTACAATGGGCAATGAGAGACTCTTCACCTGTCAAGAATAAATCATCGACATATAGCAGTAGAGTCATAGGTGCATTGTTCATGACCTTGTAGTAGAGATTTGTATCTGCATGACTCTTGGATAAACCAAGTCTTATTAAGTAGCTGTCTATTTTTTCATACAAAGCTCTTGGAGCTTGCTTGAGTCCATACATGGCTTTCTTTAATCTACAAACATGAGTGTCTCTGGAGTGTACTTACAATCCTTGAGGTTGTTCAATGTATACTTCTTCTTCAATTCCTCCATTGAGAAAAGTTGTCTTTACATCCATCTGATGTAAATTCCATCCCATGGAAGCAACAAGAGATGTAATGTCTCTAATAGAAGTATATCTGGAAACAAGAGAAAATTTCTCATCATAATCTTTTCCCTCCTTCTGGGAGAACTCTCTAGGTACGAACCTTGCTTTGTATTAGTCCACCCTTCCGTTTTCTGGATGTTTGATCTTATAGACCCATTTTGAAGTTACTACTGATTTTTCTTTGGGTCTAGGAACAATTTCAAATACATCATTTTTCATGATGGATTGGTGTTCTTCTATCATGGATTCTTTCCATTGTTTCATCTGAGCTGCCTCTTCAAATGTGGTGGGTTCTTCATTTAGAAGCTTTGTCATACTGCATAGCTGGAGAATCTTTTGGGATTTTTTTTTCTTTGAAGGTGCCACTTGGGGCTTTGAGTCTTTCTTATTATTCTAGAGTAGCTTCAAGCCAAGATGAAAATTTATTGGTTTTGGGTACAATGAATGATTCAACAGGTTAACATGGTTGCATCCGATGATCAAGTTGTTTTGTTTCTTCATTCTAACTTTCTGGAAGACACGTGCTTTCTCTTTAGGCTCTTCATACTCTTGTTCTTCTATAGTTTCTTCTATTGATTTCTTGAAAGCCATATTTTCATTGAAGGTTACATCTCTACTAACTTCAACCTTATGTTGTTCCTAGATATAGATTCTGTAGGCTTTGGATGACTCATTGTATCCCACAAATATGCCCTTCTTTCCTGAGGGTTCTAATTTGTTCCTTTTATCCTTGGGGATGTGAATGTAAACAAGGCATCCAAATATTCTTAAGTGTTCCACATTAGGTTTCTTTCCTGAGAAGGCTTCTTCTGGAGTCATATCCTTAAATATGCTATGGGTACTTCTGTTATAAACATATATTGCTGTCATGGCTGCTTCTCCCTGTTAGCACCCTGTAAATCTGCCCGGCTATTAAAACAGAAGAGAGGGGTAACTATTTCAACCAACTTTAGAGCTAAGGCACTATCCTACTCAAATCAGAGAGGGATCTCTTGTGTCACTTGATACATATATGGAAATCCGTGGCTAGAATTGGTTTGTTTTGGGGTTTTAATAAAGTTGTTGAAGAGTTGAAGATGACCTTTGGGCTATGGGGTCAAGAATGTAGGATGTATTTCCAAATTGTGAAAACAATCAAGAGGAAAAGGCTAAATGAGGAAGTGACTTCTGAGTTTATGCTTGAAAATTTTAGATGGTATCAGAAGAAAAGAAACACACAAATATTATCAAAAAATTATATTAATGGATTCTGAAATGGTTTAGAAGAGAAGAACACAATCTAAATCGTCATGCTGAGAGCATCGAATAATGAATTCTGGATTTTTAGTTTCTCAATTTAGACAGAAGAAAGAAAAATGAAAATGCAGACTAACGGGAATCACATACTATGAGAGAAAATGAGATTCATAACACCACCAATTAGAATCTTTTCATAAAAAGTCCCAAAATTTGCCTCTACACCCATGTATTCATTCCAACCCCTGAGATTTATAAAGTTTTCCTGCATAGAGGGTAGGATGCTCTTTTCTCCATACTTCTATATTCGTGAGGCCAAGCATATATAGGGTAATTTCATATGGAATTTAAAACGTTTCGAATTCCTCATAATTCTAAAAACAGATACAAATTACAAAAAGGAAGAACAATTGTATTATTTAAAGGGACCGTTAGTAATTGGTCTGTCATATCAGGACTCCCTTTTATTAATCTGACATCTGTCCAAAACTATCTGAAATACACCAAAATTTTACCTGAGGATTCACCTCAGCTTGGCGATTTATTCCTCCAGGGTACTCCACCAATCAAAATTTTCCCCGACGCTCTCTGTCATCTTGGTTTTGGCCTCTGATTTCCTCCTTTTTCTCCTCTTCTTCTTTGCAACTGGGTGGCAGGTGTTGTCTGCGTGTTCATTTATGACAAGATACCTTATAACGGGGTTTAATATTACTCCTGACTCTATCTCAGTTTCAGGTTCGGTATGAAATTTAGTCGCCTGCATCTGAAAGAACCATCTTTCATTCTTACTTATTGACCTACCTGGTACCTTAGCTGAGAACCTAATTGCACCATATGCCTTTTGACGGATATTATCCATGTTTTTTGGACGTCGCAAAGACCTTGATTTGGCCACCCTTTGAGTTTACAAAATTCAGGAGCACAGGCCGAGCTTGTTTTTCTTACACATAAGATGACAATTTTCTAGAATAGGATAAAATGATTCATATCTAAGATTTTGATGTTCTGTGTACTTTGCTCATGAATTACTGTAACAGTACCTTGGTGTGCCACACTTATTAATCCACTTCGAATGATGAGCCTCGAGTTAGTTATGCGGCGACGTCCTTTTGGTATGTTATCCGGGAAAGTACCTGGACTGGTGATGTGACGTGATTTGACCAACTGCCATCTTCCCTGTGAGCTATTGACATGATGTTTTGAAACACGTTGTTATGGGACTAATCAGTAGGTGCGGACACTAACAGATCTCCCTAGATCCACCTAGATCTAGAAAAAAACAGGACAAGACATGACTCTTTCCCTAAGTTTTGAACATTGAATTAGCTAGTAGGAAGGAACAAGTAACATACCTTTATATTGCTTCCTAGGGTCTTTGTTGCTCCCGCTTCACTCCGGTTCTCTTGTGGGGTTAAGACCTAGACAACAAAAACCAACCAAAGTGAATATAGCACAATATATTCAACTGTCAACTTATGTGTATGATCAAGGAATTACACAATAAAGTGAGAATAGCTTTATGGGAAAGGGACATGCCACTGTATCATATTAATTGAAAGTGAATATTACAACCTGATCACCTTGATGTCGCAAGCTTCCTTTCGATGGCTCTTGGCTCCAACACACACACTTGCTCAATCCTTGCATGAAGAAGATCAAATACTCTTGATAGACTTGCTAGAGTCTCCAAGCTGCTGTTCAAGCTAAGTTCTTCACACAATTCTTTCACCAATTCTCCAATGAATATTGCTTAACCTTTTCCATGAGAATTTTTTCAATATATAGGAGAGAATGAGATAGTTACTTAGATAAGAATGATCCCACAATATCAGGGAATCCAGTACAAGGATAACCATTCGAATGCCAACCCATTCTTCTAGAAGATTCCCTTCTAGAAACATCGAGAATTCATCTTTTTCCATGCTTTAGGAAGAGTTCACACCTTGGCTATTCAACACAGTGCGAGAAGTTTGCACCCTGGCTTAAAGCAGCCTGCGAGAATGGGTCATTCTCACACCCAAACATATTAGCAACCTGCGAACCTTCTTCAAAAATGAGTTTTCTGGGAAGAGATGAAAGTAACTTTTCTCAGGAGAAAGTTCTTATGAAGAGCCTGAGTACACCATCATCAATACATCATCATGAAGACCAAAATCATGGGTAACAGAATGCCCCCCAAAGTATGAGGTTGGAACCAGTGATAACCGAAAGACTTTGTAAGCTGCATGTGTGTCGAAAACCAGGAGCACACCTAATCGGAAACCTGCAAACACCCAAGCATCTGCAGAATATCATATATATCAATTCTGAGGTAGGCATTCCCATACTCAGATCACAAACTGATGACATCGTAGATATAGGTCATGGCCACCAATCATACACTGTGGATCCATACTATCAAAATATATCATAGCCACCAAGAATACACTGTGGATCTATGCGAGAAATTTCAAATTAAGACGACATAGACACGAGACATACACAGTGGATCTATGTGTCACAAATTATACATAATCCATCGCAACCTAGACAAAAAGATGACATCCAGGGTCTTCAATCTCGTCTCCCAGAGTACGAATCTAACCATGTGATTACATGTGTCGAAGTCGAACATGGCAGAAACCACTTGATTACCGGTCATTGATGAAACCGTTAACAAGTGCGAGGGAAATCACCATTGATGTCAATGACTCCCAAGGTACTCTAGTACAAT
>ML821181.1:13048-63752 GCA_009831015.1 Picea engelmannii
GTCATTACGCCTGCAAAAGTTACACTCAAAAGGACATTAGGGATTAGGGTTTAATAGATAAATAATCATAAAAAACCAAATGACATGGTAAAAGTAAATAAAAAGGAGTAAAACTCTTTTTTACCATATCATTTTCACTTTTCCACTATTTGAGCTCAAAAACCCCTCTTTTACCCTCGAAGTTCAGTGTTAGATTGCAGGAGTTACGAGTGTCCATTCATCAAGCCGTCAACAATAGTGAGGTAGGGTCCTTGTCCTCTACTCTTTCATGGTTTAATTTTGCATTTTCATTGGTTAAAAATTCATTTTTAAGTTGATTTTATGAGCCCTACTTGCACTCGACCATTCTCACAGGTGGGTCCACAACAACCTACGAGGTTCTCACACTGTGCCCAAAGGGTACCTGCGAGAACCACAAAGCACAGATTTTTTTTAAGATTCACTCAATGAAAAAAGAACCAATTAATGAATAAAGTTGCTAATCTTCTCTTTGTGCTTCCTATGTAGGTAATTGGCCATCAAAACGGTTCTTGAATGGCGTGAAAGGGAGCATGAAGAAGACAATGCAATTGCCGAAAATCATCCACCTACTATTGTTGCTTTGAGAAATTGTGGCCTTTTGAAATACTTTCGTATCCCAGGCATGAGGGCCCAGGTCAGGTTATTAGAGTACCTTGTGCGTATGTGGGATCTCGATCAGCAGGTATTTCATGTGGGGGTCCACACACCATCCTTAGATATTGAGGACATTTACTTCTTTACTAGATTGTCATGGCGGGGGTACCACATGAGCCTGACCGGTGGCAGAGTTGGTGGGTTGCCCATGAGTGAGTACTGTCGTTTACACTGTGTTCCTAAGGCAGAGAGAAAGAAAGGAAAAGTAGTTATTTAGGGGTTACGAGATTTGCCCCTCCGTACTATCCTATTCACCATAGCTCGGATGGCTGGGAGTTTTGATCCTCACATGGCACTACAGAGTTACTTCCAGTATGCCATAGAGTATACTGAACCTTGGGTTTTCAACTGGGCAGATGTTGTGCTTCGTAGTATAAAAAAGTAGTTGACCAAATGCAGACGAGGTGACCTGAAGCAATTCGGGTACGGATCTTTGTTAGTGTCCTTCTTCCTTGAGAGGGTTCCATTACTGAGGCTGCAGGTTGAGTGGAATTTATCATCTCCTAGGGATCCAAGGATGCTAAGATGGTGTCGGCTCATGGCCCGACATGTAGTTGGACTGATCATCAAGTATGACGATACTTTCTTTGACTGGATTCAACCATAGATGTTGATGGTTGACGATTATTCTTATGCTGGGTTGGATTTTCGAGGAGATCCAGACTTAGTACTGCCAGAGGATGCTCAGTGGGGGGAACTTGGTAAGAAGTACACACATTTTTTTTCTTTTTAAATGTTTTTGTGAATTTTAATCATATTCAAATGTTTTTATATGTTCATCCAAAGACTAAATACAAAATTCATTTTTGATGACACAGATGTTGGACCTTACCGACCTCCTGGTACTTCTCCCATTCAGTAGCAAGGAGAGGTAGCTGTAGCACCAAAATATGCTGAGGATTATCAAGTAGTGGAAGAAAATCTAGAGGGCCTGACCACAGATATTCCAAACATGCCTCTTAAAGAGGTTCCATGACGCGATCAACGTCATATTGTAGGAGTGTCAGGGTCCATGAGTCGACTGCTCCGAAGAGTTTCTCAGGCAGTCGTGTGTTACCGTGAACATCATCCATGACGTCCCTTTGTAGAAGACATGAGCTTCAGATTTTGACATTTTGGTCTTCGGACAAACTTTTTTGTAAAAAACTCTTTTGATCGTTATATATACAGACGGATTCTACCGGTTTATCATGTGTTGTGTGAATATTGATGTGATTGATTTATAGATGATTCAAATGTCTGTCTAATACATAATTAGCCAATGCATCTGTTAATGTATTTAGACATCTAGGAATATGTTGATATTCAATGTAATCAAAATAACGTTCCAAGAGGCGAATTCGCAAATACACCCGTAACAAATTAGGACTTCGAATAGTATAGACATTACTTAACTGTAGTACTACAAGTTACGAATCGAGTCACACAACCAAATGATGAATTCCGAGCGAGATAGCATCAACCAATAATTCAATAACAACGCTATACTTTGCAATGTTGTTGGTCACGTGGCCAAGACACACACCTTGTAAGGAGACAAGTTCATTTGTAGGGGCGTAAATTGTTCATGTAGCGGAAGCAAGGTTTTGAGTACTACAGCTAGCGCCATCAGCGAAGCCAATATAGGGTAGCAAAGACTCCGACATCTGGAAATCAAACACAATGTCACATAAGGGCAGAGACCAGATAATGACAAAAGCAAGCTATAGTAACACACAATAAGTATGATACAATAAAAATACAAGTATTCGTGCACAGATGATTTTATGCATAGTACTTCTTCAAGTACAACCCATTCCTGGGTTCACTCAAATGGATACCATTGTAGTCTACTAACTCATCAGCTCCTTTTTCCAAAACTCATCGAACGATATAAGGACCTCGCCACATGGCTTCGAATTTTCCAGCCCCTAGCATATCTCGATCTTGATCATAGAGGAGAACAAGATCTCCTTCCGAGAAAATGTGAGGCTTGACATGTTTATCGTATTGGGCCTTGACACGCTTTTTATGAGCTTCGATGACTAGGGTGGCATCGCGTCGAGTTTCGTCTAATCACATAAGATACAATAGATGTTCTTCCTCAGCAGAAGTGTTGGGTAGGAGCTCAACAACTAGTTTTAAAGAGGGTATCTCGCATTCAATCGGGAGAATGGCTTCCACACCATAGACTAACCGAAAAGGTGTAAACCCAGTAGCAGACTTGACGGATGTCCGATACGCCCATAATGCCGAAAACAACATTGCGTGCCAACTTGTTTTATGAATCCCTATCATTCGTCAGAGCATAGTTATGAGAGCTTTGTTAATCGCTTCGACTTGGCCATTGGCTTGTGGATAATAGGGCGTTGAGTTATCATGGCGAAGACCCAACTTTTCAATAAGTTTGGACATCATAAAATTCCTAAAGTGGCTACCGTGATCAGTGACGATAGCTTGGGGAACACCAAAACCACCTATAATGTGATTAAAAATGAATAAGGTTGTGGTATTTCCAGTGTTGTCAAATGTCGGCATCGCCTTGGCCCATTTCGTAAAGTAATCAATGGCTACAATGATGTAACCATGCCCCTCGGCCGAGTGAGGGTGACATGTCATGAAATCGATGCCCCATTTCGCAAATGGACCAACTGAGACCACAGGGTGAAGAGGAGAGGGATGTGACCGTATCTTCTGATTATAGGTCTGATAAGCATGGCATTTCTGAACGGTGATGATGCAATCGTTAAACAAAGAAGGCCAAAAATACCCTGCTCGTAAGATCTTTTGGGCAGTAGCATACCCAGACATATGACCACCACATGCTCCAGAATGGCAGTCATTTAGAGCTTTCTCGACTTTGTCGAACGTTAGACAACATCGAAAAACAGAGTCAATCCCTCGACGATAAAGAGTATCCCCAAGGATAATGTATTGACGAGCTTGATAGTGAATGCGACGTCGATCAGTACTAGACAAAGTGGGTTGGAAAGTCTGGGTTTGGAGATATATAATGATATCACCATACAAAATATCATCAGTGCTAATAAGGAAAAGAGATTCATCGGGTAATGAATCAACTGCTACATTTTCTGTTGCAGAATGGGGAAAGTCGCATATCAACTCAGCAAAGACTAAGGACTTCTTAGATTTGGTGCGTTCGAATTCCAAGTCAAACTCCTAGAGTATCACAATCCATTTGGAGTATTTTCCCCCTAGCAATTGATGGGTGAGAAAGTGTTGCATAGGGTTGCAATGAGAAATTACGGTAGTCTTGTGTGAGAGGATATAGTGTCGGAAGCATTGGACGACGTGAACAACAACCAAGGCCAGTTTTTCGACATGTAAATACTTGATTTCAGTAGGTGTTAGACTTTGACTCAAGTAGTAGATAACATGTTCGTTGTTAGCATCATCCTCTTGAATGAGAACCATACCAATAGTGTACTCCGAGGTAGCAAGATAAAGGAAATAATCGCGACAGTAATCGGGGGGAAAGAGAAGAAGAGCATGCGTTAGGGATAATTTCAAAGCCTCAAAAGTGTTGTTGGCGATGGGTGTCCCAGACGAACTCTAAATCCATTTTAAGGAGCCGTGTAAATCCACGAGTTATCTTGGCATAATTTGGGATAAAATGATGAAGAAAGTTTGCTTTCCCCTGCAAACTTTGCAACTGGCGAAGTGTATAAGGAAGAGTGAGATTAAGGATCACCTCAACCTTTAAAGGATCCACTCGGATCCCCTGATGCAAAACGATAAAACCTAGCAGGCGACCGAATTCCACACAGAAAACGCACTTATGAGGATTCAAACGGATACAGTAGAACCGACAGCAGACGAAAATGGCTCGGAGGTGTTTTGGGTGATCAACTCGACGCATTGAGTGAGTGGGTCAATCGTCCAAATATGGTTGAACGATGTGCTTGATATCATGGAAAGCATAAGACATAGTGCGTTGAAAAGTTGCTCCAGCGTTCTTGAGACCGAAAGGAAGTTTCCGATAGGCAAAAGTACCCCAAGGACAAATAAAAGCAGTCTTATGTTGATCCTCGGGAACAATGTTGATTTCATTATATATGGAGAAACCATCCATGAGAGAGAAGATTTCACTTCTGGCACAATCATCGATAATCTGATCGATGAAAGGGGTAGGAAAGTTGTCTTTTGGACAAGCTTTGTTGATATCCCTATAATCAACGCATACACGAATTGTGCCTTGCTTCTTGTCAATCGGGACAAGAATGGAAACCCAGTATGTGAGAGCCACCGGATAAATAAAGCCATCTTTTAGAAGTTTCTTGACTTTGAGCTTTATAGCAGCCGCTTTACGTGGGTGAACTGGACGAAGGCGTTTCTAGACGGGTTTAGCATCGGGGTATGTCTTTATCTCATGTATCACAATCTCAGGGTTGATACCCGACATTTCTTCGTAGCTCTAGGTGAAGATGTCATGAAACTCCTTGAATAGGGATGTGTAGGTGACGATTTCGTCAGAAGAACATGAAGCTCCAATATGGACATTTTTGACAATCCCAGGTTTGATAGATATGTCGAGGGGAATCATGGGCGAGATATTGCTTAAGTTCCCTTCAGAAAACAAATCATGTGCAGACTCGGGAACGGTCAAGATGATGACAATGGTTGACGGGGCCACAATCCGTTGGTAGTTCTCAAGGGTATGTTTCTCCAGAAAGAGGATGGAACGATGATGCCCATTGTCCCAAGGGGTGTCCTCCATGACAGACATGATCATCTCATCTGTGGGAAAAATGACATGGAAAGGATCGGGAGACAAATCACCAAGAGTAGTAGAAGGTGTTACCGATTGAATGGCCTGATAGGCGGATTCAACTGGACTTAACGACATTTTGTTGCCGAAATGAAGATGATCTCCAGGGTCAGGGACTATCCAGGGGTCGTGAGACGCAGGAAGGTCATGAGGCAAGGTGGAGATCATGTTGATGGAAGCAATAGACGAGTGTGGAACATCAGGCGGTGGAATGAGGAAAGTGCCCATTAATGAAGAATCCTTGAGAAGGCCTACACCGACGTTCTCATAACCTAGTGGGGTTTTAGCGATAAACGGTACGTTTCCAGTACGGGTATTAGAATTGAAGAAGGCTAGTTGGTCGACAGTGACAACCTTACCTTGATGTGGGAAATGTACCACACAGAAAAGGGTCGACACAACTGTGCGCATGGAATCGATCCAGTTGCGGCCAAGCAGAAGATTGTAATCAAGGGGAGCGTCAAAGACTTCCACTTCGAATTGGACTGTCTTTCCTTCTAACGTGATGGGAAACAAAGTAAGGACAACATAGGGCTTAAAACCATAGCCGTTGAAGGCTTTAAGAGTGTTCTGGGATTCATTCAAAGAAGGAGAGCCAATGGATTTCCAGCAAGCAAGAGACATAACACATGTCGAGGCACCCTCATTGATAACGGTTCGGCAGATCTTTTTATCAGAGACAATCACTTGGATTTGGAACACAAGTTGAGGAGGTAACCTTGGAATGTGATCTTCCAAGTCAAATATTATTAAATTCGTATCCATTGGATCAATTCCACCGATATCTTTCGACAGTGCCTTCCGTTGTGCGGGACAAGTTTGAAGGACTTCAAGGGCTGACATCGCAGAAGGTGCTTGGGCCAGATCTTCAACAATGTTGTAGTTCTAGGCAGCATGAGCATGAGGATTGAAAGATGATTTCTAAACGACACCCTTTGGGGGGGGTCGCAGAACAGTGCCGAGGCTTGGTCGTTCGAGATGAAGAGGACCGTTGGTAGGTGGAGTCGTGGGAGAGGGTTGTACCAAGGAAGGGGGTAAATCATCAACTTTCTCCTTAGAGGGAGAATAATATTTGGCTTGAGTAGTGAGTGCAACGTTGCTCTGCTTAGAATCACCAGTACACATCAAAACATAGGAGGTGGTAGAAGAGGAGGGTTGGTCATGAATGACCAACTGAGCCTGTTGTTGAGACGGTAAGGGTTAGGACAAAACGATCGGTGCAGGTGGTTTTGGAGCTCCTTGAAGGAAATTTGTAACCTCGGCACGTCGTGGACAATCCTTCATGTAGTGATCATCACCACAGATAAGAAAAGGGTATCATGGTTTGCGCTTATCCCGATCGTCAACAGGGGTAGTTTTGGTTTTCTCTGCTTGAGAAGTATTTTTTCCCTCCTTATTCTTACCCCTTCCCTTTTTAGATTTGTTTTTACCGGCTGGGGTAGATTGGACTGGATTTACCTCAGAAGTCTTTCCGGTGGGAGGGCCAGGAGATGGAGCATTTTGAACATTAGAAGAAGCAAATTTGGGGTTTGCGCTTGAAGCGGAATGTGGTTGGGCCTGGAAAGTGCTAATCACACCGTCAGCTGCATGCGAAGCAGCTGGAGTAGTTGAAGTGATGGAAGTATTAGGACAAGGTAAGTCAGGTAGTAAATCATAAAGGGTTCCCATTTGTGAGTAAACGAGGTCAAGATATTGAGCACGACTTATATCCTGCTCTTCCGTGACGATGCCACCCATGGTAATTCCCTTACCGATGTCGTTCACAAATGATTTTGTGAACCACTTTGCCAGCAACTAATCGGGGAGTTCAAGTTTAATGAGACGTTGTCTCCTTCGCCACTCATGGATGTGATTGGATATATGAGTGGCTTTGTTCTTCTTAAAGGAAGTCAAAATTTTGGTCCCCATGTCATAATGGATTGGTAACTGGTAATGCGTAAGGAAAGCCATAGCCAGGGTGTTGAAGTCAGAGAAGAAACCTCGTGGAAATTCAATATACCACTTCGCAGCAAAACCTGTGAGCGTTCGTTGAAAAAGACGTAAACGAATAGAGTCATCCATCAATGAGTTGGATGAGCACCATAGGTGAAAATTCATAACGTGATTGTTTGGGTCCTCTCCCGCTTTGTCGTCGAATTTAGGAATGTTCGATGGAAGCTTGGCTGGTATAACAGGCCATTGGGGAGAGTGACGAATAGGATCATTTAAAATCCTTGACAAATCCGAAAGATCCAAGGTGGTGAGAAAGGGTAATTGTCGATTCAACTGCGGGTACTGGTGGCTTTGGGGAGGAAGCCCTGTCGGCAAACCAGTAGGACCATAAGCAGTCTGCATATAATGTGAAGACCCAGGTAGATGCGGTGGTGGTTGGAGAGGATAGTAGCTCATAGGATTATACCCTGGAACAGGGGCTTGAGTTTGAGCATTCTCCCCCCAAATGGGATTAAACAAACCTGGATATGGTTGGCCCATACTAGGGGGTAGTGCGGACGCAGCTGAAAACTGCTGCCCCCCAGTCGATTGAGGAGGATGTTGTATCAACTGATTCCAATACTAGGCCAAGGACGAAGGCATGTTTTTCCCATAGGGTGGGGTCGATCCTCCCATCGAAGGTGGTGTTCCAATTGGAGGTAGTGTTCCAATTGGGGGTTGCGTTCCAAAAGGGATTTTCCCGCTGAGAGGGGGTTGAGTTATACCACCTTGGTGAAATTGTCCACCAACCAGAAACTGGTAATTGGGAGTGAATGATGGTATAGCGCCACTAGGATTAAGACTGCCAGTGGAAGATGAAGAAGTTCCTCCAAAAGGAAATTGAGGGAGTGTTGGAATAAAATTAGGAAGAGAGTGCCCAGAAGAAGAAGGACCACTAGGAGAGCCGGATGGAGTTTGCATAGGAGTGTGAATGGAAGCATTCAACACACGGTATCCGAGTGGTAGTGTTGGAGTGACGTTGGGCGTTCGCGACGTGTTGATGGGAGAAAGACTAACCGCAGTAAACCCGGTTGGAACACTCGTAGTAGCTGTGAGATGGGCCATTTTGGCAGGGATGGTAAAGTGATAAGCGGTAGTCAACGGTATTGTCTCTGTACTAGAGATTTCAGAAATCACAGGTGGGTTGATTTCGAAAATCACAGGTGAACCTGGACCAAAAAGGGCTCGTCGAAAAACACCCATAGACCAAAAAGGATCTTTGTCCCTAGGTCCAGTCGGAGATCCAAAATACACAACAATTAAGTCTCCGGAAGAGTTTTCTCGCATAAAACGTCTCTCAGAATCATGGTGAATTCGAAAGTCCTCTCGATTATTTGTAATTCGAAAATGTTCTAAAGAGTCAGTGTGTTCCACTTGTGGTGCGGTAACGACTGTGACTTCACTTTGCTGAGGAGAGTCCTCAGGTGTACTTGTAGGCAAGGGTTGAGAACCTTCCAGATGCTCTGGAGATAAACCCTGCATTCTACGTGAATGACGTGGAGGAGCTATTGTAAATGAGTGAAAAACTTCACGAAGAAAATCCTATGGTCAACTTCGAGAAACAAACAACACGCGCTAGTAAACAAAATCTAGGAAGCAACACCAAGCAAACAAGACCTTCTAATTTCGAAGCCACTAGTTGGTGATGAAATCCAACGTCGCAACAACAAGATGAGAAGGGGTGGGGCTAGGGTGGAAAAGTTACGCTGACGATATGCTTAACAGAATTACACCCTGGTGCAAGCTCCCACACATAATCATGGGTATACCCTCCAAGGAGACTGAGTGAGTTTGGTCAATGTCAATTCCAGGTACCGTGAAGACTTTCCCCTTCACAGTCACCTCGTGTAAGAACCTAGAAAGATAGGCCACTAAGGTTACCACCAACAACAATAAATCCCAGGGGGACAGTCGACAATCTGATCCACACGCAAGGGCAGGGTATCTAGCTCGAAATCCCCAGCGGAGTCGCCAATTTTGTTATTGGACTAATCGGTAGGTGCGGACACTAATAGATCTCCCTAGATCCACCTGGATCTAGAAAAAAATAGGACAGGACATGACTCTTTCCCTAAGTTTTGAACATTGAATTAGCTAGTAGGAAGGAACAAGTAACATACCTTTATATCGCTTCCTAGGGTCTCTGTTGCTCCCACTTCGCTCCGGTGCTCTTGTGAAGTTAAGACCAAGACAACACAAACCAACCAATGTGAAGATAACACAATATATTCAACTGTCAACTTATGTGTATGATCAAGGAATTACACAATAAAGTGAGAATAGATTTATTGGAAAGGGACATGCCACTGTATCATATTAATTGAAAGCGAAGATTACAACCTGATCGCCTTGATGTCACAAGCTTCCTTTCGATGGCTCTTGGCTCCAACACACACACTTGCTCAATCCTTGCATGAAGAAGATCAAATCCTCTTGATAGACTTGCTAGAGTCTCCAAGCTGTTGTTCAAGCTAAGTTCTTCACACAATTCTTTCACCAATTCTCCAATGAATCTTGCTTAACCTTTTCCATGAGAATTCCCTCAATATATAGGAGAGAATGAGATAGTTACTTGGATAAGAATGATCCCACAATATCAGAGAATCCAATACAAGGATAACCATTCGAATGCCAACCCATTCTTCTAGAAGATTCCCTTCTAGAAACATTGAGAATTCATCTTTTTCCATGCTTTAGGAAGAGTTCGCACCTTGGATATTCAACACAGTGTGAGAAGTTCACACCCTGGCTTAAAGCAGCCTGCGAGAATGGGTCATTCTCGCACCCAAACATATTAGCAGCCTGCGAACCTTCTTCAAAAATGAGTTTTTTGGGAAGAGATGAAAGTAACTTTTCTCAGGAGAAAGTTCTTATGAAGAGCCTGAGTACACCATCATCAATACATCATCATGATGACCAAAATCATGGGTAACACACATGACATTTTTGCCATAGGAAAAGTAATTTTGGGCAATCTATCGTCTCCCCCGATGTGTGTGTAAGAGCGCCATGTGTTCCCCGTCGAAACTAGAGTAGTTTTTCCTAGTCTTCTTTCACGATGTTAAGTTCCGTGATATTTGTTTGTCTGATGTAGGATTCGACCATAGATCTGAGATTATTCAAGATCAACAACCCTCCGAGATACTCCCTTCCCACTTCTACTACATTTGTTCATACACCATAGAATATATTCGAGTGCCCTGATATATTGCACCTCTATTGTGGTATAGAGTCTCGCTAAACTTCATAAGTTTTTTAGATCCTGATAAAAATTGTTAGGGTGATAACATTGGCTCCAACTAGGGATGTTATCCTCCCAGTGAGGTAGCAAAGAACTCATATACCCAGTGCCTGATCCATGGGGATGTTCCCCGAAACATGTTTGTGTCCTACTCTTACCAAGGTTTGTGCACTGCTTCCAACTCCATGGGGGACGTCTGAGTGCATTATTGAAAACTAACTGTATCTAGTGATAGAAAAGTCAAACTAAAAAAATTCTTGACTGACTAGCTTATTTTCACATCCCTACCTACCCTAAAACTGCTGGGATGACCACTCGCTCAAGTGATGCTAAAGTGCCAATGCAACCAATCAAGCAATTGGTTTCCTAATTTTTCTTTCACATTTTTCTCAAGCTGGTAGAAAAGCATAAAGGATGGCAGCTGAAAAAACAAATTGAATCCAAAATTTGAGCTTATGAATGAAGCAAATTCATCCTTCACTGAAGACTGTAATAGGATGGCCACTGGATCTTGAAAATCACGAAAAAATATTTCTCCTTGATGAGAAAAAACCGAAAGGCAAGTATCTTTCATCAGTGTTAGTTGTTTTTGCTCTATTTCTTCTATTCTGAGAACATCTTCGAATGAAATAGTGATGATAGGTTTGTCTGCTTGGCCATGCATATAAACAAAAATATTCATATATTCTTGAACATCATCAAGTATGACAACCATATAATATGCACCAAAGTTATCCTCTTGTTCATCAAACAACTCTGATGTGGTTTCATTAAATTTCTATAAATTTGTTTGAGGACAACCACTTTGACTTTCCATTGAATAAATAGAAATAAGTTCCTTCTCATGCACTACTTCATAGTCCAGAGCTCCCGTGGATGGATTTTCAAAACCCTGATTTTCAAATGACATGAATAAAACCACTGCCTCTTCATTATCTTTCTATGTTTCTGATGGACAAATGGCATACACTGCTTCATCTATGTCATTTGTTTCTTTATTGCTAGAAACTTCCATAGATGCAATTTCAGAATCTTCATCCATGTCTATGTTGCTTAAAAATTTAACCACGATCTCATTCTCAAGGGAAGAGAAAACACTCTGAAACACCTTTTCATGTTGAGAATCCATACTGATTTCGGGATGGAGAAAATGGCCTTGAACAATACTTTCTGGAACAACTTCTTCTTCCTTTTCAGGCTGATAGCTGAACATAGACTGCAAATCTAAGCTGACATGACCCTTTATGTAATTGTCCATAGAATTATCATCACCACTCCGTTCATTCTTGGAGGATCCCTGTCCTGAGATACTACAAATATTTTTCTTCAATAATTCGAAAGAAGCAAAACATAATGGTAGGGTTGTCCTACCTGATTTGAAACCGTCTTCAATTTCATTATCAACATATGGTTGTATTTCAATGCAAGCAATAGGGTCTCCAAGTGCATGAAAAGAATGTTGTGACATCTTGTCATTCTGCAATGAAAATGAAAAATAGCAGGAATCACATACTATGAGAGAAAACGAGACTAATAACACCACCAATTAGAATCTTTTCATAAAAAGTCCCAAAATCTACCACTACACCCATGTATTCATTCCAGCCCCTGAGATTTATAAAGTTTTCCTGCACAGAGGGCAGGCTCCTCTTTTCTCCATGCTTCTATAATCGTGAGACCAAGCATATATAGAGGAATTT
Source organism: Picea engelmannii (assembly GCA_009831015.1). NCBI lineage: Eukaryota > Viridiplantae > Streptophyta > Pinopsida > Pinales > Pinaceae > Picea > Picea engelmannii. The sequence continues at coordinate 25,404 of ML821181.1, forward strand.
CATATGGAATTTAAAACGTTCTGAATTCCTCATAATTCTAAAAGCAGATACAAGTTACAAAAAGGAAGAACAATTGTATTATTTAAAGGGACCATTAGTAATTTGTTTGTCATATCATGACTCCCTTTTCTTAAGATGACATCTATCCAAAACTATCTGAAATACACCAAAATTTTACCTGAGGATTCACCTCATCTTGGCGATTTCTTCCTCCAGGGTACTCCACCAATCAAAATTTTCCCCGACGCTCTCTATCATCTCGGTTTTGGCCTCTAATTTCCTCCTTTTTCTCCTCTTCTTATTTGCGTCTGGGTGGAAAGTGTTGTCTGCGTGTTCATTTATGATAATATCCTTTATAACGAGATTTAACATTACTCTCGACTCTGTCTCAGTTTCAGGTTCGGTATCAAATATAATCGCCTACATCTGCAAGAACCATGTTTCATTCTTACTTATTGACCTGCCTGGTACCTTAGCTAAGAACCCAATTGCGGCAGATGCCTTTTAACGGATATTATCCATGTTTTCCAGACTTCACAGAGACCTTGATTTGGCCACCCTTTGAGTTTACAAAATTCAGGAGCACATACCGAGATTGTTTTTCTTACGCATAAGATGACAATTTCTCAGAATAGGATAAAATGATTCGTATCTGAGATTTTGATGTTTTGTGTACTTTTCTCATGAATTACTGTCATAGTACCTTGGTGTGCCACGCTTCATCAATCCACTTCGAATGATGAGCCTCGAGTTAGTTATGCGGTGACGTCCTTTTGGTACGTCATCCAAGAAAGTACCTGGACCGGTGATGTGAGGTGATCTGACCAACCGCCATCTTCCCCGCGAGCTATTGACATGACGTTTTGAAACACATGACATTGGGGCCATAGGAAAATTGGTTTCGGGAAATCCACTGTCTCCCCCGATGCATGTGTAAGAGCACCACATGTTCCCCGTCGAAGCCAGAGTAGTTTTCCCCAGTCTACCTTCGTGGTGTTAAATTTCGTGCTATTTGTTTGTCTGATGTAGGCTTAGACCATATATCTAAGATTCTTCAAGATCGATGGCCCGTCGAGCTACTCCCTTCCCACTTCCACTACATTTGTTCATATGCCACAGAATATAGCTAAGTGCCATGAACTATCGCACCTCTATTGTGGTATAGTGTCTTGCTAAACTTCAGAAGTTTTTTGGAGCCCAATAAAAATTGTTAGGGTGATAACACTCCCCACAAATACATAGATAAACCTTGATCGTTCATTAGTTCCTTCATAGTTTCTTCAATAGATTTGTTCTTCCTTTCTGATACACCATTTTTTGAGGATTATGAGGAACAATTAGCTCACTCCTAGCTCCTGTCGATTTGAAAAAGACAAAAAATTCATTGGATGTGTATTCTCCTCCATTATCTATTGTAAAGGTCTTGATTTTCTTGTTTGTGAGGTTCTCTATCTCTACCTTGAATTCTTGAAACTTGTTGAAAACTTCATCCTTTGTCTTCAAGAGATATAAACAAGTCTTTCTTGAGTAATCATCTATGAAGATTACATAGTAAAGAGAACCTCCTAGATCTTTGACTTGCATCAGACTGTAAACATATGAATGTATTAGATCTAGGATTTCCTTAGATCTATTATTGTTTCTTGAGAATGGTTTCTTAACATTCTTACTAAGAGCACATCCTTTGCAAATTCCTTCATGTGTAGATTGTAGTTCTGGTATTCCTTCAACCGTATTTTTGAGTAAAGGTAATGCTTGATAGTTGATATGAGCATACCTTCTATGCCAAAGTTCATTGGGATTGACTTCATCATGTACAAGAGCTTCATCATTTCATTCTAATAGTCTGTATAGTCTTCTTTCACGTGTTCCAATAATTCTAGCGTTCTCTATGTTGGAGTCTCTAGACCAAGATAATACTTTTCCATCTACAAAGGTTATTCTATTTCCTTTGTCTTCTAGGAAAGATATGGATACAATATTATTTTCTAAACGAGGTAAATATAAGACATTGCTCAAATGAACATTGTTACATGTTTTCAATTTGACGGAGGCTTGACCAATTCCTTCAACTAGATAAGTGTTCTTATGTCCAAGTTCTACCTTGTAGGATGTCTTCTTTTCATTCAGATTAGAGAGTCTGGCCTGGTCTCCTGTCATATGCCTGGAAGCTCCACTGCCAATTATCCACATGTCATCCTCAAGAGCTCCTGTGAGAGATGAATAATGTAGATGATCTATCTTTTCATTCATGATTTATGTTCACTGATAACTGGTCAAACTTTGACTTTGACCCAAAATCTCAACCTTGACATTTTTTCCTTCTGAGAATGCCAAGAGGTATGTTGGACTAAGGCGCACTAGAATATATTCTCCTTGAGTAAGGTGTTCCATCATAAGGTGTTGGGCAAGAGTTTTAGGGTTTTGCAAATGCACCTGCTAGTAACCCTAGCTGTAGTGTTTCAGTGATTTCACCTGCTAGAAACCCTAGTGACAATTATTCAATGAGATTGATAAACTTATGGCTTAGATTCCTTTCGGTGGTTAGAATGAATGAAGGAGGTGTGGGCCCATAACCTATTACAAATAGTGGGTGTGCTCGTTTAACCATAGACAATATAGAAATATTGTTGCCCAACCATAGGTACAAATGCCACCCCCGAGCACCTTGAACTTGAAAAAGAGAAGAATTTTGGTAGAAAATCAATAGCCAACCAAGGTTAATGCACCAAGAAAATATAACCAAGACTGATCAGAAAGTCCAACCTAGAAAGACTGAAATTATAGGTTGTAGTAACTGTAGTTGCAGTTTCTCCCCAGAATTATGCACTATTGGATTTCTGCAGTTGTGACTTGTGTGTGCCAAATGAGCTCTCACGCATTATATTCATACTACTCTCTCCACGCTGTCTTGGATGACTTCTCTTTCTAGAGGCTAAATACTAAATATAAAGTATTCTCTTTAGCCGACTTTACTTCAAGGGTTATGTCCAAGTCTTTTAGGGTTCTTCTTGCTTCCTAGAATATTCTAATATCATCAAAGGTTAGAAGTGGAGGTTAGTACCTCTTGCAGCTACCATAATATCAACATGCCTATGCTCTTCTCTCTTTTCTTCAAATGAAAATAAAAAGAAAGAGGTACTCGTTATGGAGTTGCCTTTGACATTGTGGCCTCTATGGCTGCTACAAAATCTCCCATCTTCTGTTATGCTCTCAAAATACCACTCCTAGATGTTTTTCTCAATTGTGGAACAAATATAATGCTAAAGAATGAAACCCTTCCTCCTCCTATCAACTCTATATTTAACATAGCCCGATATCCATCTAGGGTTAGGGTTTTCACTTCCTCAACCCTTCAATTAGTGATGAGGTTTTATACCTTCTATAATATTATTGAATGTTTGCATATGAATAACCCCACATGTTTTAGTAATGGGGAATGCCATGGAATCCACTCATAATATGATGGTCAACTAGGTAGGTCAACTTGCAGGAGGCATAACTTTTGCATACGATCTCTTATCGAGGAGATTTTTGCACCGTTGGAAAGGTCTTTGTGTATAGAATAAATGTTTTGGGAAAAAAAAATGTTGTTTGATATCTAAAAATGGTCTTGCAATATTTCATATGGTTTATGACCCCAATTTTTCGAACTGGGACATGCCACTAAAATAGCCCTGCAAATTGATTCCTTCAATTTTTTCCAGCTAGAAAGTACTGAAATAGATGGAAAATTGTATGATGATCCAATCCAGATCAAGAATTGATTTTTGGAGACCATCAATAAGAAGAGAAGGTATCATTCATGATTTTTTTTTTTTTTCATTTCTTTACATTGTATCCCATGTTGGACTAGTATAAGTATTTTTTTTTCTAAGGAAACCCTCACGGAAAACCATTTGAGTACTTCCCCATGATCCATGGATGGTAAATGGGGTAAACCGTCAAGCCTGATTATGGGGCCTAACCCGATGGGGACAACGAATGAGGCCCAAAAATCTCTACAATATGTCTAGGAACTTGACCCCTAGACCCCTTACCTTATAACCACAACACTCATCCACTCGAGCTAACCCATCGGGCTTGGACTAGTATAATTATTATTGTAGGTCTCCCCCAACTTTTATTGTTATTGGAAAAATATGGATAGTGTTTTGATATTATAATGATTAGTATGTCTCATTCTTCTAAGGTTGTATGGATTTTGATTTGGTTGAAACATTATTTAATTATAATTATGAGGTATGTTATGGACCATATAATCAAACAAGTGTTGCATGGTAGTGTAGTCCCTGCTAGGTTGGTATGGGAGTAAATGTGACCTAGTACAGGAAGGTGGCTAGAAAGTTGAAATACATGTGGTTTGCCTGCAGAACTTAGTATTCCCGAATTAGTTCTTCTTGAAAAAATATAAAAATTATCAATGTTTCAATGGACGTTGGACACAAAAAATGTAGCATTACTGAATTGGTTATTTTTAAAACTAGGACATCGAAAGTCATCAGAAATAAATAAATGATACATACGAAATATGTATTTGTATAAAGTAGATATTTAGTAAATAAATTATACATACGAACAATGTATTTGTATAAAGTAGATATTTAGTAAATAAATTATACATACAAAATATGCATTTGTATAAAGTAGATTTTTAGTTTTATAGATACGAAATTTGTAGCCCTCATTGCATATGTAGGCAGTTTTTGTATGGCGGGTTCTCGGGCTAGCGCACTGAAAATTGGGTGTCTGATGTTCCGTGGTCTACAAATAGCATCAACAGTTCCACAATATAGAAAATGAGAGGCGTAGTTGCGGACTATAGAAATTTACCAGAAATTAATAATGTTTGTTATATAATAGAATAGTAATAACATTTGTTGCACCGAATTACTTTGCTTTAAAACTAAGGGTTTTTTTTGGAAAAAAAAGATATAGCATTGACGAATTAGTTTTCTTTTCACATGTTTTATAGAGCATGGATGAACTGCTCATTCCATAATTAGAAAATCTTTGGGTTGCGGGTTGTCAGGCTGGTGGTTTATAAAATGGGCCTCTGTCATTCCGTGTCCTACAAAATCCATCGACAGTTCCGCGATATACAAATTGAGAAGCGAGCTTGCGAACTATAGAAACTTATTATAAAATAAATAATGGTTGTTACATATATCAAGAAATTACATCAACATTTAAACCATCAATGATGTTGAAGACCCAAAAATTAGCATACAATAGGAGTGAATAAATGTAGCATATCCGAATTAGTTTTCTTTGGAACAAACAAGAAGGTTCCTAGAAACCCAAAGTTTAGTATAGAATAAGGACATTTTCGAATCAATTTTCTTTGAAATTTAACAAAAATTAATGATGTCTGTTACATGTTTGTGGAAATTTAAATGAGTTTGTCATATAGACTGGGATTGGGGCTCCCACAGACCATAAAAAGAAATAAGTACAAGAATTAGGAACACCGAAAGAAGTGTGCGATGGTAGACAAGAAGACCTGAAAAAAAGAAATTGGAACTTATGAGTCTTTTTTTACAATTTTCTATTTAAAGAGGACATAAGTAGATTGATAAAGAAAAGAAGATGACAACATAGACTTAAACTGGAATGATAAACAAAACAACATGGAAATATAGACTTACTATGAAGCTGATGCATTTTTGTTGCTGTCGTCGATGGGCAGTGGACTCCTGTTGATCGGTTGTTGCCCTTCCTGGATGAGGATTTCCATTCTGAGTTGGAACCATTCTTTGATGTAGCTTTTCATGGGGGCTGTGTTGATTTCATCCCGGATCTCTATGTCGTAAAGGTCGTTTTCTAATTTCCTTAGATCCATTGAAATACTATGCAAACTCTGTTCAATTTCTTCATTGTGTGAGGGATAGTCCAGTACCCAGCGCTCGTGCTCATCTAAACAATGTTCAAGTATGCCGTAAAACTTTTCGAAAGACAACCCCTTTAAAATACCAACTTGTTCCTGTAATGCTTCTTTGGTGATTGACCACGGATTTGAGAATTAAGTTTGGATCTTCAACCTCATTGGTAGTTCCGGCTAAGTCAATCTAGATGTCACATACCCACTAAGGAAAAAAAATAATTTTGTCGAATTTTTTAGGATCAGAATCCCTGAAATACTTACGGGGGTATTAGAATAGGCTATATCCTTCCTTGTCCACCTCCATGTGATCATGGTTTGTGACCATAGGCTGAACATGTATGGCGTTCTTTCGCTCTTCGCGACTCAACACTACCAGAGCATCGAGTCTTTCAACTCTACAAACCCTAACACAACGAAGGGTTGAACCCCGACAGGGTTGGGGAGTGGAAGGTTTCTCCCTTGGGGTCTTGTCCACATGACCCTATCCCGTGTCTATGCACTTAATCCAGCCAAGCGCTTATCGACTTTTCATGATTCGGGGAAATGCGATGCATGACTTCCCTTTGACACTTTTCGCTACTCGCAACCTCGCAGGTTGAGCATCGAGCTCTCATGCTCTTCTTCTCTGAAATCCTAAGATGCGAAAGTTAGCAATGGTTGACTTCCTCTTTGCACTTCTCACAACTCGCAACCTCACGAGTTGGAGCATTGAGCCTTCGTTCTCCTATCTCATGAATCCTCGAGACGCGAGAAGTCAATAGAGTATTGACTCCTTTCCGGGCGACGCGTGCCCACCTGTCAATCATGCAGGCCCCACCTGATAGATGTGCCACGTTCTCTCATGAGCCTTGGCTCTCAGCACTTCATGACTTCTACGATCGAAAGTGACCCCTTTCAACCTCCGAAACCCTGAACTCCCGATATACGATATCTCCATGGAGTTCTAATCCAACGGTCCTCCTGTTCCTGGATCCAACGGTTTAGATTTTCCTCCTCGCCACTTCGCACTTCATGACTTTGTGAGTTGGAGCACCCAACTCTTGCGCTCTCTTCTTACGAAACCCTAAGAAGTGATATTTATTTTCCCTCTTGCGTTCTCGCTACTTGCGACTTCGCGAGTCAAAGGGTTGAGCTCTCATGCTCTTATCCCGCGAATCCCCGAGACGCGAGAAGTCAACAGAGCATTGACTCCCTTCTCCAGGCGACGCATGTCCGCCTGTCAATAACGTGGGCTCCACCTTGAAGTTCTGCCAGGTGTTCACTCATGCCCAACTCTCGGCACTTCGCTACTCATGAAGTCGAAGACGACTCCTTTCAACCTTCGAATTTGCGAGATCCCTTGATCTATGCCACCTGTCCTCCTCAGATGGACGGTCCTAATCCTCTCGCGACTTCGCTGCTCGTGAAGTCAAACGGCTTCCATCTATGACTCCCGATGTCTGAATCCTCGATATGGGCGATCTCATGACACACGTCTGCTCTCAGACGAACGGCTCAGATTCTTTCGCAGTTTCGCGATTTCTGATGTCGAGTGCCCAGACTCTCATCCTCCGGACTCTCGAACTTCTGAATGTCAATATCCCGATACAACCCTTTTAGGACTTTTTCTCTTCTGCTCTTCATGTGAGGTTTTAAACCTTGTGCAACTCTCGACAGATCCAACGGCTGTCGGCTATTTAGACCAAGATATACGGTCCCGATTTCATCGCTACTCACGAAGATGGAGGAAGAAAAAGGGTTAAGGCATTTAATGCCCTCGTGTATTCTTGAATTCTAACGGTCATGAATAACCGTAGTCCTCCTGACAGGATCTCATCCGTCGGTCGATACTTATCCCTACGCTACTATTTTGGGACTTCAAGAGGATCATTCTTCCTCATACCGAGATTACTAAGGCTTCTCGCTTTCGAATCCTTTTCCAGATTCTTAGTGAACTTTCTAAGAAGGGTGTCTCTATAGGGATATCTATCCAGGGTATTACCTGAGGATGAATAGGGACATAGATTTCCCAAATGCAGTCTTGAAGTCTGAATTAGATCGATATGTATATAAATAGTGATTTATAAAACATAAGCCATACATAGTCTTTCCATTATAAGCATGCAATCACCATTTCTGAATCAAAACACAATACAGGCAGTCTCATACTCAAACCACTCATAAAAATGAACAGACTATGAGCATACATGTCAGCATATAAATTTCAAGATGCAAGATGTAAAACACTTATCAGAAATAACACCAGATGTGAATGAAACTGCTGAGAGGGGTGCTCGTTTCCACCCAGCCGTAGGCTCAGTGATTCCGATAGGATTTACAACTAGCCACCCCCGAGCCGAGACCACGATGTTGCGAGATTGCGTCTCTATTTCCCAATGACCGAGAACGAGGGTTACTCTCCCCCTTCTTTGCTATCACTCACTCTGTATTTTCCAGAGTTCTCTTCCTTCCCTCGTGTCTTCGCCTTCTCGCTTCTCCCTCATGCCTTTTTCCTCTTGTGAGGTTGAGTGTGGCGCGATTTCCCTCACACCGGTCAGGCCTGACGGCTCTACGGATGGGTGGTTCACCCCCCCACATCCCTCATTACTCATGAGGAGCCATCTACCTAGCAATCTTGGCGAGTCATTTAATTCGGGGCCATCGAGCTGCTCTTGGTTCTCTGGGCCAATGAAGTCCAAATATAGTATTGGTTTCGGTGGAAGTTAACGCCACCTTTCCAGGTGCCTTCCACCACCGTTCTTCAACCATCGTGGTCTCTTTTTCAGCATATCCTCTCTCAGCAGTCCTGCAATATATATATATATATATATATATTCATAATATTATTCACATTCATCGACCTTTTTCACAAGGTCCATTCACATCACACATTCACATTTTTGAGTTTGCCACAGTTCTTTGCCAGTGTAGTTATTTTTACAAACTAGGGGAAACAGGGTGTTACAATTCTCTCCCCCTTAAAGGAACATCGTCATCAATGTTCTTATCTATCAACATGACATGCATGTATAGAAGTAAACAAAATCGTATATGCCTGTCTCATGGCATCCTCCATTTCCCATGTAGCCTCATCTGGGCCAAAACGTCTCCACTGCTCCTTGACCTGTGCAATGGTTCGGTTCCGGAGTGGGGTTTCTTTTCTGTCTAGTATGCAGTGAGGTTCTGATAGAAATTCTCCCTCTGGTTCCACCTGGATCACAGACCAGTCAATTATATGATTAACATCATGTACATATTTCTTTAATAATGAAACATGGAAAACATTATGTGCTTTTATTGTGGGAGGAAGTGCTAGCCTATAGGCTACAGGTCCCACTCTATCTAGAACCTCAAAGGGTCCACAATACTGAGGTGCTAAATTGGCACAAGCTCCCATTTTCAGGGAACTCTTCTTGGGCCTAACTCTAAGATATACATGGTCTCTCATCTTGAACTCTCTTGGAGTTCTCTTTTGGTTGGCATAACTTTTCTGTCAGTTCTGGGTGACCTTCAGGTTTTGTTTTATCTGAGTCACCTGCTGTTCCATTTCTTTCAACATGTCGGGTCCAAAAGAAATCCTATTTACAGGATTACTCCAACTGACTGGAGTGTTACACGGTCTACCATAGAGGGCTTCGAAGGGTCTCATCTTCAAGGATGCTTGGTAGCTATTGTTGTAGGCGAATTCTACCAGTGGTAGGTAGTCTTCCCACTTCTTGGGTTGATGCATTACATGCATCCTTAACATATCTTCTAGTATTTGATTCACTCTTTCTGTCTATCCATCGGTTTGAGGGTGATAGGCGGTGCTAAAAAACAACTTGGTCTCTAAACCAGCCATCAGTGATTTCCAAAAGTTGGAAGTAAATTTCGTGTCTCTGTTAGACACGATCTCTTTTAGCATACCATGTAGTCTGAATATCTCTTTCATGAATACCCGGGCGATATCGATTTCCTTGCAGGTCGACTTGACGAGGATGAAGTGAGCAAAATTGCTCAATTTATCCACCACCACCATAATGGCGCCATTCTGTTTGGTTGAGGTTGGTAATCCAGTGATGAAATCCATGGAGATGGTTTCCCATTTCCATTCTGCGATTGGAAAAGGTTGCAATAATTCTGTTGGGTGTCGATGTTTTTCTTTAACCTGTTGGCACTCTATGCATTTATCTAGGTACTTGGCTATGTCTTTCTTTAATCTAGGCCAGTAAAATTGTTTCTTGGTGGAAGTGATCATTTTCTGGTATCCTGGATGACCCGAGTAGGGCCTTTTATGTATTTCATCCATAATGAACCTCTTCAAGTTGTCACATGCTGGAATATAAAATCTATTTTTCTAAGTGACCAGACCTCCTTCGGTCATCTGATAGCCTTCATATTTTACTCCGGCGGGTTCTTGCTGTAGGTACATGGTCACGGTCTGGATGAAGGGATCTGTTTCTTGTGCATTTCTGATTCTTTCCTTGACATGTGTCTCGCAGGTGCTCACCACTGCCAAGTGAATTGTTTTCATACTTCTGCTAAGGGCATCGACCACCCTATTTTCCTTTCCTTTAATGTGTTTGATTTCGAAATCAAACTTGTTAAGGAGGGCCATCCACCTAGCTTGTCTAGCATTGAGATTTGGTTGATCAAACAGGTATCACAATCCATAGTGATCTGTCATAAATACAAATTTTCTTCCTAGGAGGTAATGCCTCCACATTTTCAAGGCATGCACTATGGTAGCTAGTTCTAGATCATGGGTCACATAGTTGACTTCATGCTCGTTCAATTTTCGAGATTCATAACAGATCACACTTCCTTTCTGCATAAGGACTCCTTCGAGCCCTTCCTTACAGGCATCTGTGCACACGAGGAAGTCAGCTTCTGGATCAACGATCTTTAGCACAGGCACATGGGTCAGTAGATGTTTCATGGTTTGAAATTTTTCTTCACATTTCTGTGTCCACAGGAATTTTGTCCCCTTCTTCTGGAGGGCAGTGATTGGACAACCAATCTTGGAGAATCCTTTTATAAATCTCCTATAGTATCCTGCTAATCCCAGAAAGGATCTGATGTCTGAAACATCCTTTGGGGTAGGCCATTCCATGATAGACCTGATTTTTTCAGGGTCTACCGCTACTCCTTCTCCGGAGAGAACATGGCCTAAGTAATGTATTTTCTTCTGGAAGAATTCAAATTTGCTAAATTTGGCATAGAGCTGATGTTCTCTTATCACTTGCGGCACAAGTCTAAGATGCTCTTCATGCTCTTTTCTGTTCTTGGAGTAAATTAATATATCGTCAATAAAAACTAGCACAAATTTGTTTAGGAATTTGCTGAGTACATTGTTCATCAAGCACATAAAAGTGGCATGGGCATTGGTCAACCCAAATGGCACCACCACAAACTCATAGTGACCATACCTCATTCAGAAGGTAGTTTTATGGATGTCTTCACCCTTGATTCGTACTTGATGCTATACCGACCTCAAATCAATCTTTGAGAAAATATATGCACCCCCCAATTGGTCGAACAAGTCATCGATCCTGGGCAATGGGTACTTATTCTTTATGGTTACCTTATTGAGTTGTCTATAATCTATACACAGTCTAAGGGTACCATGCTTCTTTTTCACAAACAAGACTGGTGCTCCCCATGGATACACACTAGGCCGAATATAGCCCTTATCCATCATTTCTTTTAATTGCATCTTGAGTTCAACTAACTCGGCTGTGCTCATCTGGTAGGGTGTCCTAGACACCGGCACCACTCCTGGTGCAAGTTCTATCGAGAAGTCTATGTCTCTTCTCGGAGGTAAACTCGGTACCTCTTTCGGAAACACATCTATGTATTCTCTTAGGATAGGGTGATCGTCAGGGCTTGGTTTGTCACCTTCGATTGTTTTCAACACCTTTATTTCATATTACATCCATTTCGACAATACTTTCTCGGCAATACTTTCTCATTTGCAGAGCTGATATTTGTCTCACTGAGACAGGTTTTCAGATCCCTTGAAGGGTTATCCTCTTCCCTTCCTTACTTACGCATTCTAAGGTCTTATGGTAATAGTCCAATTTGGCTTTATGGGCAGCTAGCCAATCCATACCAATAAACAGAACATATGATCCTAGGGGTAATGTGTTAAGGGTTGCTTGGGTGGGGAATTCACCCAACATTAATTGGCAGGCTGGTATGACTTCTGCTATCCTCCTTTTGGTGCCAATGGCTAACTGTACCAACCATGGCTTGGTATGTTTTTATGGCTGTAGTTTACACTTGTCAACAACTTTAGGGGCTATATAACTCAAATTTGAACTAGGGTCAATTAAAACAGACACTAGATGGTTGGAAATCATACCTTCTATTTCCACTACTGAAGCTTGGTGGTCGGCTTGGTTATTATCCAAGGCTGCATAAATTTGTGGCACACTCCTGGCCAGATCATTGACGGTAGTAGCTTCTTGGATGTTATAAATCCTTTGACTATTCTGTTGTTGGTGTGGACAGTCTCTCAATAGATGTTCTTCCCCACAACCCCAACATTTCAAAGGTTCTCTCTTTGGGTTATCAGTATTTACTGATATGGGTCCAGAAGTTTTATTTCTGCTCAAGGAGGGAAAATTTTGTTGGTGCATACTCCGGGCTGGGAAGCTCATTCTTGGGTTCTTCTTATAGTTCTTAAATCCTGGGGATTTAATTCCCCTTTTCTGAAATCTTGAACTATTCTTCTGTTTCCATCCTTCGCGAGGTTCTTCTCGATGCCCAAACTATTCATGACAATAGGTTGCCTTTCGAATAATGTATTCTAGAGTCTTTGGCTCATCAAATTCAATTTTATTCCGATAGTTCTTAGGTAGTCCACTGATGAAGCATTGCACCTTTTCCTTTTCCACCTTGATATAGGGTACATACCTCAACAAATCGAGGAATTTGTTGACATATTCTTCTATATTAAGTTGTCCCAGTTTGAGTTCATAAAACTCTTTAGTCTTTTTCGTCGAAATAGTTTTTCGACAGATACTTCTTCCAGAAGTTTTTCTCAAACCATTCCCAAGACAGGTCCTCTTCCCGAACCCCTTTCATATTCTTAAGGTCTTCCCACCAAATGGAAGCCTTTCCGTTCAAGTTGAAGGTGGCCACTCGGGCCTTCATATTTTCTAAAAAGTCATGGACTCTGAAATACTTCTTTAGTCCAAGTAGCCAGGCCTCTGCTTCCTCTCCCTTCTTTATTTCACCGTCAAAGGAGGGTGGTTTGGCCTTTCTAAATTATTCGAATTTTCAACCTTTGGAAGACTTTTACTTCTTCTGTTTTCTTCGGGGATAGGAACTGGTTCTGCTACTAGAAGATCTCTCTGAATCGCCAGCTTCCTTCTCAGAGGAATTATCCGACGCTTGTCCTTTACCTCTAGGGTGGACCTTTTTTGAGGTGCTCTTCTCAGTGTGGCCACTGATATGACCATGTTTCTGAGTTTCAGGTTCATGTTGCATTTGTCTTTGTAGATCAAATAAACTCTACAGTAAAACTGCATTAATTTCTATTTTCTTTTCTTGTTCTTTCATCATCCTTTCATTGTCAGCCTTGCAACTTTGTAATTCGACCATGAGGCTCCTCACAGTCTCGGCTAGATCTGGAGGGGTCCCTACTGCCCTCCTTTTGTCAGAGTCTTTGTCTCTATTGTGGGAACCTTCTCCCACTTCTTGGTGAGTCACCATACTATGCGTTGATAATTTCCTGCGGTTGATCTTCCTCTTGTGTGCAAAAGGAAAAACATTGGTTGTTAGTCAAAATTTATATTCATTTATAACCATTTCATAATTCATATTTTTACATGCACACACACACAATAGGGGTTTTTCACTCTTAACTTTGTCTTTATATTAGGAAGGTTAAGACAGGGGGTTACTCTTTTAAGAGTGTTCCGAATGGAGCTTCTGCGCAACTCGTTCATGAGCCCAAGCAGGCCAAGTGTTGTAACCATGCTCTGATACCAATTTGTCACATACCCACTAAGGAAAACAATTTTTTTTGTCTAATTTTCGAGGATCAGCATCCCCAAAATACTTACAGGGGTCTTAGCATAGGCTATCTCCTTCCTTGTCCACCTCCATGTGATCGTGGTTCACGACCACAGGCCGAACAAGTATGGCGTTCTTTCTCTCTTCGCGACTCAGCACTACCAGAGCATCGAGTCTTTTGACTCTACAAACCTCGACACGACAAAGCGCCAAATCCCGACAGGGCTGGCGAGTGGCAGGTTTCCCCCTTGGGGTCTTGTCCACATGACCCTGTCCCATGTCTACGCGCTTAATCTAGACAAGCGCTTATCAAATTTCCGCGATTCGGGGAAATGCAATGCATGACTTCCCTTTGACACTTTTCGCTACTCGCAACCTCACAGGTTGAGAATCGATCTCTCGTGCTCTTCTTCTCTAAAATCCCGTGACGCGAAAGTCAGTAATGGTTGACTTCCTCTTCGCACTTCTTGCAACTCGCAACCTCGCGAGTTGGAGTGTTGAGCCTTCATGCTCCTATCTCACGAATCCCCGAGACATGAAAAGTCAATAGAGTATTGACTCCTTTCCGGGCGACGGGTGCCCACCTGTCAATCACGCGGGCCCCACCTGATAGATGTGCCATGTGCTCTCACGAGCCTTGGATCTCGGCACTTTGCGACTTCTACGGTCGAAATTGACCCCTTTCAACCTCCGAAATCCTGAACTCCGGATATACGATGTCTCCACGGAGTTCTGATCCAACGGTCCTCCTGTTCCTGGATCCAACGATTTAGATTTTCCTCCTCGCCACTTCCCACTTCATGACTTCGTGAGTTGGAGCACCCAACTCTTGTGCTCTCTTCTTGCAAAACCCCGAGAAGCGATATTTGTTTTCCCTCTCGCGTTCTCGCTACTTGCGACTTTGCGAGTCAAAGGGTTGAGCTCTCATGCTCTTATCTCGCGAATCCCTGAGATGTGAGAAGTCAATGGAGCATTGACTCCCTTCTCCAAGCGACGCGTGTCCGCCTGTCAATCACGCGGGATCCACCATGAAGTTCTGCCAGGTGTTCTCTCGTGCCCGGCTCTTGGCACTTTGTTACTCGTGAAGTCGAAAATGACTCCTTTCAACCTCCGAAATTGTGAGATCCCTTGATCTTTGCCACCTGTCCTCCTTGGATGGATGGTCCTGATCCTCTTGTGACTTCGCCGCTCACGAAGTCGAAAGGATTCCCTCTATGACTCCCGATGTCTAAATCCCTGATATGGGCGATCTCGCGACACGCGTCCGCTCTCAGACGAATGGCTCAGATTCTTTCGCAGTTTCACGATGTTTGATGTCGAGTGCCCAGACTCTCATCCTCCGGGCTCCCGAACTTCCGAACGCCGATATCCCGATACAACCCTTTTGGGAATTTCGCTCTACTGCTCTTTGCGTGAGGTTTTAAACCTTGTGAAAATCTCGACAGATCCAACAGTTGTCGGCTATTTAGACCAAGATCTAACGGCTCAGACCTGTCCTGCACTGAACACTCTCCCGCTGCTCCCTGGACATGGAAAAAACCAATGGTCCAGATACTCCCACGGACCCTGGGGATCTACGGTCCCGATTTCTTCGCTACTCACAAAGATGGAGGAAGAAAAATGGTTAAGGCATTTAATGCCCTCGTGTATTCTTCAATTCTAACGGTCGTGAATAACCGCAGTCCTCCTGACAGGATCTCATCCGTCGATCGATACTTATCCATACGCTGCTATTTCGGGACTTCAAGAGGATCATTCTTCCTCATACCGGGATTACTAAGGCTTGCGCTTTCGAATCCTTTTCTAGATTCTTAGTGAACTTTCTAAGAAGGGTGTCTCTATAGGGAGATCTATCCAGGGTATTACCCGAGGATGAATAGGAACATAGATTTCCCAAACACAGACTTGAAGTTTGAATTAGATCAGTATGCATATAAATAGCGATTTATAAAACATAATACATACGTAGTCTTTCCATTATAAGCATGCAATCACCATTTCTAAATCAAAACACTATACAAGTAGTCTCATACTCAAACCACTCATAAAACTATACAGACTGTGAGCATACATGTCAGCATATAAATTTCAAGATGCAAGATGTAAAACACTTATCAGAAATAACACCAAATGTGAATGCAACTATTGAGAGGGGTGTTCGTTTCCACCCAACCGTAGGCTCAACGATTCCGATAGGATTTACCACTAGCCACCCCCGAGATGAGACCATGATGCTGCGAGACTGCATCTCTGTTTGCCAATGACCGAGAACAAAGCGTACTCTCCACCTTCTCTGCTATCACTCACTCTGTATTTTCTAGAGTTCTCTTCCTTCCCTCGTGTCTACCCCTTCTCACTTCTCCCTCATGCCTTTTTCCTCTTGCGAGGTTGCGTGTGGCGCAATTTCCCTCGCACTGGTCAGGCCTGAAGGCTCTATGGATGGGTGGTTCACCCCCCCCCCATCCCTCATTACTCATGAGGATCCATCTACCTACCAATCCCGACGAGTCATTTAATTTGGGGCCAGCGAGATGCTCTTGTTTCTCCGAGCCAGTGAAGTCCAAATACGATATTGGTTTTGGTGGAAGTTAACGCCACCTTTCCAGGTGCCTTCCACCATCGTTCTTCAGNCATAATATTATTCACATTCATCGACCTTTTTCACAAGGTCCATTCACATCACACATTCACATTTTTTATTTTGCCACAGTTCTTGGCCAGTGTAGTTATTTTTACAAACTGGGGGAAACAAGGTGTTACATTGGAGCAGGCTTGTGAATAAATTTTCCTTTTCTGATATGACTTGTTTACATGATTTGACAATGAGGTGCAGGTTCTCAATTGTTTTTTTCCAGCATGCTTTTACTTTTTTGGTGTGCTTTGGGGAGGGGAGTTTCTCTTGTCTTTTTTTTAGTTCCAATGTGTTCAGGGCATAGTTGGAAAACGGGTCCAACACCTTATGATAGAAAAGATGTTCATTTTTTAAATTCACCTCCAAATGTTCAAGAAAATCATTGGCCTTCTTTAAGAAGGAAACTAAATTTTGCGATGTTTCCTAGGCTTCAATAACTAGCTGCATTCTTTTGTTGATGTTGTTCTCTATAAGGGATTTAGAGCATGCAAGGAGGGTAGAGGATACTTTCATCTTCGCCGCAGTGGTAGAAGGCACGATTTTTTCCAAAGGACTGGAAAATTCTAGTGTTGCAATGAAACCCTGTTCAAATTCATTGAGGCGGTGTTTTAGATTGGCATAATCCATCTCCATTACTCCAATGGAATCGCGAAGAACGTCACCAGTTACCTGGTGAAACGAGAAGATTTTGGATGGGGTCCTTTGGCTAAAGTCAATATGTGTTCAATATTTGCCTTTCTTATTTGTTATATCTTTCTTTTCAATGACCATACTTTTATATTGGCTATAAAAAATAGCGCTCTGGATTACGAAGGATTCATCTATGTCAAAAAATTCGGTGTTAGATATGTCCACCGCAGATGGCCCAATTTTTTGCATCTGCTCAGCTTCAATTTCAATTTGCAGTTTTCCACTATCAATTTCGGGTTCCTTCGTGTGCCTTGCATTGTTTTTTCTCTTCTTCTCCAGTGGAACTTTGTGAGAACTATCAATATTTATGTGAGGAGGGTTCTTATCTCCTCCTTGGTTCAAAGATTTCTAGGTTTCTTTCTTACTTGGATGGACCATCGAAGCGACACTCCATGGTGTCGTGCTCTTGGGACTGCTGGCAGTGGGTTGGGTACTCTTTTCACAGGATACTTTACCATGTTGTCTGTACAATTCAGTTGCACTTTGCAATGTCTCTGCGTCGCAATGGGAAGAAGTAGGATTATTGTCGACACTGTTCCTATCTTGGGTCAGGTGTCTATGGATAAAAGAGGTTTCAAACCTAACACCCAGTAAATGTTCTCCAAAAATGCCATTGGGGTCAAAGCCTTTTATCCTTTCATCATACGTTAGGTTCAATTTCTTGAAATGGGCGATAAACTTGTCAGTGTTGTTGATCTTTCTACACACAAAGTCTCCAACTTTCCAGGGCAGAGAAATGAACTATTTTTTTTTCTTGTCATGGAAAAATGCAACCAGTGGTTGTATTGCATTGCTATTTCTGCAACAAACATCTTGTCTGTGATGTGGCATGGAAGGAAGGAAGGATTTTCCTTAGATCCAAAGACCATGAGGAGACTCTGATTTTCTTTTTTCTCAAGTGTGCCCTTCTTGTTCAAAAACTTGCTTGCATGGCCAGACAAACGTGAAGCATCCTTGCCTAACAGTAAATCTTTGAAAACTGAGACAAAGCCATTAAAAACTTCAGAAAAAACAATGGGAGGCCTTGTGTCTCCACAGGGTGTCGTGCCAGAATGTTACTGGGTCAAATCCATAGTATATTTTATTGGAAAGAGAAAGTTTTGGAATCGAGCAGCAATACACAATTGCGAAAATCAAGTAGAATGACATATAAAATTTATTTGATTCTTTGAATCGTGACAACTGGGAACAAAGTTCAATGGATATTAGCTTTCCCCAATAAAAAATGTATTGTTCCTTGACTGTGAAATACAAAATATAAATAATTATATGGGAAATGCTTGCTGTGGATGCCTGTCCCATTATTCTTGTAAACAACCAAGCAATTTTCCTAAATGGATTTCTAAAGGAACTTACCTCCAACCTTGTGATATCTTCAGGAACTGTTGTCAGGTCTTCAAGGAAGTTGGCTAAGATTTACAGCCCGTTATGATGTTTTTCTAGAAACTTCTTGCAGTCTTGTCCTCTGAATGTTAATGTTGGTTTCGACAATTTCAACATCTCGTGGAAGAGCTAAGGTGACAAAGAAACAAGAGAATGGTTGCGTAGTGGAATAATTGTTTAGGCTGGAATATATTTTTTGGCACACGAAGAAACCACCTCCTTATAGTCAAAAACCTCAGGGGTGCAGCCTACACGAGCGATTCCAGAGGTCCAAATCACTTCATTCTGGGCGGAATGAGATGAATAGTAAAAGTATGCCCTGGACCACTGGAACCTTTGGTCCTCTTCTGCAAACATATTTACTGTATCTCCACAAAACTATTGTCGACCCACTGCCATAGGTCTACAATGACATTTATTTGTTCTAGATGATGAATGAAATGAAAGGTTAGAAGGGATAATATAACCCTGCACAAATTTTGTTTGTAAGCATGTGAATGGGAGATGTCCTTAAGACTTTCGTTGATTAATGGAAATCTGGATGGCTATTGCATGATGCGTTGTTAACATTAAACACTACTAATTGGATATATAGAAATGCAGACATGGTGGATATTGCAATGAGCGATTAAGCATTGCATATTTCTTGAATGACCCAACACGATGACGCGTGTTGGAGATGAACAATCGGAAGGGAAAAAATAAGTTTCTGCACATCTTGGTTTAATGCGTAATAATGGGATATCTCCTCGAGTTTTTCTCTCATTAATGAAAATGTTGACGGTTCCTGCATGGTGACCTGTTAGCATCAAAGGTTTCTAATTGCATAGAAATAAAGTACGGAGGTCGCGGGAAGGCTAAAAAAACCGCTACAAAATAGGGTTGCAAGGTACAACTGTTGAAGGTGAGGGCGCCAGGGTCAAATTGTATGTGTTGGAACTTTTTGATTGCAATACGTGTAACCCACCAACTGTGGCGATAAAATTGGTTAAGTATGGAAAGCAATAACGATCGATCGGAGGAGTCATGTGATTATATAGATGGAGATAAAGATATCTCAACCCACCAATGCTGGAACTCGTGTTTATAGAAAGGCGACTATGTATATAACCACAAAGCGATAGTATAAGGGAAGAAGAAAAGGGAAAAAGGACCAACGAGTCCATGGTGGAAATGTAATCATGGAAAATTTGAGTGCAATATGCATATCAGGGAAGAAGAAGTAGTAAACTTCGAATGTGCTAACCTGAAACACTAACTAAGAATTTGAGATTTCATGAATCCATGAACAGGAGGATCCAAAATAGGGTAAGAGGTTCAGATGGTCAAATTGTATTATTCAGAACATTTGAATGCACAATCTATAACATGGAAGAGGGGACGATGTCGGAACCCGGTAGTCAATTTCTATGTTGTGAATGGCTGGATGCGAACTGTTTCGTATTGCTGTGTGCAACTATCACTTGTAAGAGTCATTAGTAAGAACATAGAAAATGTATATTAGGAAGCAGATTTGTCAACCGTGGTACAGTGAATTGTAGATTGCCAACCCGACAACCATGGACATAAAATTTCCTAAGGTGTGATTATCTACATGGAGATAATGAGAGCCATAATACAGGGGAATATGAAAAGGGAGAAAGGAGAAAGGAGTCGGCAGTGGAATTGTAAATCAGGGAAATTTTCAATACAAGATGTGAACCCGGTAGTTAATTTGTATATTGCAGAGGACTGGAGTAAATAATTTGAATGCATAATTTGTAACACGGAAGAGCGGATGATAATACATGGGAAGAAAATAAGGGAAAAAGGATGGAGGTGTTGGTAGTGGAATTGTAGATAATATACGGGAACAAGAGAAGGGAAAAACAACTAAGCATATCGCAGAAGAACATCAAGGTTCACAAGCACCGACCCTGAAGTGGCAGGCATAAAATTGGCTAAGTATGGAAAGGAACAACGCTCGGTCGGATCCATCATGTGAGGATATAGATGATGATGTTAAAGCATGAATTGCAAATGACAGAGGTATCTTTCGTACCACTTTCTCCACTTGTCACTAGTAAGAGGATTGTTGATGTTTATGAGGAAGGATGTGAAGTTGTTAGGGATGGAAAGCAGCAATAGATACTTTGAACAAAGTCAATGTGTACGAGGAACCCGCGGTGAAATTGTAGATCATGAATATTTTCAGTGCAAGATGTATATTGTGGAATGATAAGTAGCTGGTTTCGCAAGCGTCGGCCCCACAACGCTAAGTATCTCACAGAAGAACATCAGGGTTTGCAAGCGCTGGCCCCACAGCGGCGGGCATAAAATTGGCTAAGTACGGAAAGGAACAACACTCGGTCGGAATCGTCGTGTGAGGATATAGATGAAGATGTTAAAGCATGAATTGCAGATGACACAGGTATATTTTGTACCACTTTCTCCACTTGTCACTAGTAAGAGCATTGTTGATGTATATTAGGAAGGATGCAAAGTTGCTATGGATCAAAAGCAACAATATATACTTTGAACGAAGTCAATGTGTACGAGGAACCAGTAGTGAAATTGTAGATCATGGATATTTTTAGTGCAAGATGTATATTGCGGAATGATAGGCAGCTGGGTTCACAAGTGCCGACCCCGCAGCGGCGGGCATAAAAATAGCCAAGTATGGAAAGGAACAAATCACTGACGTTGTTTTGCTGCAACATGTATATGAAGAAACAGGGGACATAGGTGCTGGGTACCGCGAACCTGGGGCCTGGTGCCTAGATGACTGGGCAAGTATTGGCCAAGACAATATTATGATATCTATTTCAATATTTTTCATACTAGAATCTATCAATGAACAATGTTTTCATATTTATCATAATAGTATTCATAGCAATGTATATTAATGGATTGGTTGTTTCAAATGCAAGTGATCTCCCAATCTGCAAGATTCTTCTCGGCTTGCAAATTTCGCTGGAACTTAAAACATTTTGACTGCAACATGTACATAGTGCAACAAGAAACATGAATTTGCATTATGGTCTCAACAACATAAACTCCTTATCATCTATTCATCTTGTATTCGTTGCAATGAGATTAGAAAACACCGACTCTCCATAAACATCAATATCTAAATTAAATTAAATGCAATCAAAATTTGGTGTGACTTTTAAGTAATTATAGCATAAATTACATATTACAGAAGTTCTTAGGCTGGAAGATGTATATGACCAAACAATGGACATAGTTGTTGAATACCACAAACCCAAACATAATTGCCTAAGCTTTGTCGAAGAGGAAGTTTTTTTGTATTTATTCCAATACTACTGATATTAGTGTATATGCATAGATATTATCAAATAGAAGAAGCTGCAGTATATCCAACAAACTTCATAGGAACATTGCGTCAATAGTTTAGTCACCTTGTCGTTACTCATTATTAATTTTATCCACGGAACTCGAAGAATGGGGGCAAAATGGGTCCTCCAATTTCTTTCTTTAAATATAGGGCTGCCGCCACATAAGTATGGCTTATGAAAGATTATTCTTACATGTAAAATGTAAACAAAGAATAGGGAAGGTTTTATTTAGATTGAAGTATTGGGAAACAGAAACAAAACCTTGTGTTTCATGTTTAAACACATAGGGGAAGTGTTGAAATATTGTAACTACAAACAATATTCTTATTATTATTGATATATTATTCATAGGATCAATCCCCATTGTGGATTGATCATGTCAGATATTGTAATAGGACCAAATCCCCTTTTGCAGATTGGTCAACAGACAATTATAATAGGTAGAATAAGAAGTCGGCCCAGCAGTTAATGAGAAGACCCGGAAATATAATAAAGGTGGGTTTATCCACCCAGTTGGAGAAGTCGACCCTACCAGTGAAGAGACACTTCACACGTGCCAGACTTGTATAAATAAAGGAGGCTAACACCTCATTTGGAGATAACTCACTTGCTCAATTTGAGAGACAAGTTCTGATCTGTTACCGGCAAAGGAGAGAGAGAGTGGTGCATATCTTGGAGAGGACTTTTTGTTTTAGCATAGATATCTCTTGGCATTGCATTGGCTATCTATATTAAGGAAGTTTTGCTGGGTTTTCTTCCCCTAGAGGGTTTCCCAGGATAAATGTTGTGTCTCTTGTGATTGTGTATTTCTTAGTGATCTTGGATGATTCTATTGTTATCTAATGAAATGAAAACATCTATAATAATGGATTAAACATTAACATGGTATCAAAGCCAAGCTGACGGAAGCATACTTCGCAAGAGGAAAAACATCACTATTGCAGTACCTGCAAATTAGGGTTTTTCAAAAGTGAATCTTTTCAGCCCTAAAACTATCTAGAAAGTTGCGCCCTCCCCTAAGGATCAATTTGGCATCATTAGCGCACCTTTTTAGTGGTTAGATCTCCCAGAAAGTGAAACCCTAGTTTCACAAAGTACCAGAAAACCAGAAAACCAGAAGTACCAGAGTACCAGAAGTACCAGAAAACCAGAAGCACCAGTCCAGAAATCCTCAGATCAAGTTTGAGAGGGTAAAAGTTGGATTTTCAAAATTTTGACTGCACCAGCTAACTCGCCTCAGCTCAACGTATCTATCCCCTGGATCAGATTTTCAAAATTTGAAGTTTGGAAAATTAGGGTTTCCTCATAAAACCCTAAGTTGCAGTTGCAGTTGCAGCCACAGAACCAATTGCAATCACCCTTGAAGTTTTCTTAAGATTTGGTAATGATTACCACTACTACCCGATGGAGCCACTACCTGCAAATGCCATCAAAGGTATGTACTCACATATGTTTAATGGTTAAACCCTAAAGAGTATTTGCAGGATAAGGGATCTCTTGCCATAGATCCAGAAGGATCTCAAGATCCAACACATTCATAGGAATGATGCAACCCAAGTGTGATTATTCTGATATGCATCTATTTTTCATGACATTATTTTAATCAGTGTCGCATGTTGAATCTATGATCAAATTACTAGAAGGATTGAAAGTTGATCATAGAGCTTATCCTCTAACCTAAACTTCTGTCAAGATAGCGTATTGTCTTAGTACAACAAACATGTTGAAGAAAGCACTCGTCATCTTGAGTGAAGGAGACTTGGAAGAAAAGCAAGCACTCATTCCTGAAGATAAGGCTCCAGGTTTGATTAAATCAAGTTGATAAGATTCAAAGGTACACATGACAAGCTGATGACTATAGTTAAGATAACGGTCATCGTAAAGTATTAAATACTTGATAGCATGTGAGCATATAGTGGTAAATACTTTTCCTGATACAACTAACACCTCCTCTAGGAGAAACCTCATGTGTTAGTTCGAGGTTTCCATGGAAGAATGCTTGGTCACAACACTATGAGAGTGTTGACCTCACTTTGTATTGTATTCCTTACCTTTAATCTTTGTTTCAGATAAATTATAAGTAATAGCTCTAAAGGAGCTACTGTGATGATTGTTCGTGCTATTGCTTTATATTATTAGAAGGATATTACTCTTGCTTATTGTTTTGTTGACCTTGCTCCAGGTCACATGAGGAAGCAATAGTGAAGGTTGCAGAAGGCAACATACTAAAGGTGAAACCTTAAAAGAAGAAATCATCATTGAAAAGAAGAAGGTGGCTTGTATAAGCTAAAGGGTCACTCAGAAGCTTCCATGACCCACGCTATTGAAGAATCCATGTGAACTCTGTCATAGAATATTAGCTCACATCAACTACAAGGCACTACCATACATATGCAAAGCGGTCACAGGTTTACCAGAACTCAAAGGTGACCATGAAGGCGTATGCAATGGATGTGCACAAGGGAAGAACATCAAGAACCCGTTTACGAAGAGGGGCAACAAGGCATACGGAGTTGTATAACTCATTCATTCAGATGTATGTGGCCCAATGCCATCATCCTCCATTAGTGGTTATGTATACTATGTATCATTCATTGATGATTATTCTCGTAAAGACCTGGATATATTTGAAGTGTTCAACAAGATCAAGGAATTCAAAGCCTTGATAGAGAACCTTTCTGTAAGGAAGATTAAGATACTCAGGTCAGATAATGGAGGAGAATATACCTCAAAAGAGTTTGTGAACTTATGCAAATATGTTGGGATCAAGATCCCAAACAAAATGGTGTAGTTGAAAAAAAGAATAGAACCATACTGGAAGCTGTGAAGACTATGATCCATGATCAAGATCTTCCTATGTGCTTATGGGTAGAAGCGGCGATGACAGTTGTTTATGTGCAAAACCGATTGCCCCATAGTGCACTTGGGCTCAAGACACTAGAAAATATGTTCACCGAAAAGAAGCCAGAGGTAAGCCATCTCAAAATATTTGGCTGTCCAGTGCTTATTCATATACCTAAAGAAAAGAGAAACAAGTTGGACCCTTCAGGAAAGAAGGGAATATTTGTGGGATACTGTGAGGTCTCCAAGGCCTTTAGAATCCATATACCAGGTCAACATCACATTGAGATCAACAGGGATGCAACCTTTGATGAAGATGCAGCGCTCAATAAATCTAAACTGTGCCAGCTTGAAGAGGTATATGAAGAGGAACCCGTAATCCCCAATACTGCAATGAGGGAGGTTCCCAGAGCTGCAGAACCAGAGAGGGAAGTCATAACTTCCCCTGATGAGGAACTTCTAGAAGACCATGATATAGTAGAAGTGCAAGAACCTCCTCAGATGACGATCCTCCATAAAAGAAAGCCATCTTGGGCTAGAGAGCTTATTCAAGATGGAGAGAAATATGGTGTTCCCGAAGGAACTACGAGACGGGTGAAAAGACCAAATCCATTCTCCAGTTATATGTCTTTGATGTGTGATCTTCTAGAAGAGGAGCCTACCTGCTCTGAAGAAGCCATTCAGAGAAAAGAATGGGCAGATTCCATGACAGAGGAATACCAATCCATAATGAAGAACAAAGTGTGGGAAATAGTTCCTAGATCGAAGAATAAAGATGGGGTATCCTACAGATGGCTCTTCAAAATAAAACATCCTGCTAATGGAAGTATTGAGAAGTATAAAGCAAGATTTTTCACTCGTGGATTTTCCCAGAAGGAAGGCATTAACTATGAAGAGACATTCTCTCCTGTAGCCAGATACACTTTGATCAGGACCATCATAGCTCTTACAGCTAAGATGAAGTGGAAGCTGCTCTAGATGGACGTGAAGATAGTTTTCCTAAACGATGTCATCGAAGAGGAAGTGTATATAGAGAAACCTCAAGGATTTGAGGTATAAGACATGAAGTCTCATGTCTGCAGATTGAAGAAAGACTCATACGGATTGAAGCAAGCTCCTAGAGCTTGGTATGGCCATATAGACAATTTCTTGACAAGCTTAGGCTTTACCAAGAGTAAAGCAGACTCAAATCTATACTTCAAAATTATGGATAATGAGCCAGTAATCTTACTGCTATATGTGGATGACTTATTCTTAACTAGAGAAGAAAAGCTCATCGCTGAATGTAAAAAGAGACTTGCCTTGGAATTTGAAATGAAAGACCTCAGCCTAATGCATTGCTTCTTAGGTCTTGAGGTATGGCAGAGTTCTGAGAGGAGCTTCCTTAATCAAGGGAAGTGCATGGTCAAAATCTTAAAGAGATTCGATATGCTGGAATGCAAGCCCATGAATACACTGATCGAAGCGAAGTTGAAGCTGTTGGTCGATACGTCATCAAAATTGATTGATGCCACACTGTATAGATAGATTATTGGATCACTGATGTACCTGATGAATACCAGAACAAGACATTTGTTTTTCCATGAACACCTTGATTCAGTTTCTGGTAGAACCCAGACGTGTTCACCTAGTGGTTGCAAAACATGTGATGAGGTACCTCAAAGGTACGATAGATTATGGTCTCAGCTATGATGGAGATCATGATTTCACATTGAGTGGATATATTGATGCAGATTGGGTAGGAAGTGTTTTTGATAGGAAAAGCACTTTAGGATGTTTTTTTAGTTTGGGATCAACCATGATCTCGTGGTAGAGTAGGAAGCAATCCAATATTTCTCTCAGCACAGTGGAAGCAGAATACATTGTTGCATGTTCTGCTAGCTGTGAAGCTATATGGATTCGGAAGTTTCTAACCAACCTATTTGATTTGGAGATGAGAGAAACCATGATTCTATGTGACAACCAGAGATGCATAAAGATGATAGAGAATCCTGTATTCCATGACAGGTTGAAGCACATAGAGATCCACTATCATTACATACGTGACATGGTACAAAGAGGAGCCTTGAAGCTCCAGTACATTATCACAGATGAAAACGTTGCTGACATGTTGACCAAGCCTCTATCTCACGTAAAGTTTGAGTACTTCTGAGATAATCTTGGCATAGTCCGAAAGGAACTTCATCGAAAGGGGGAGTAGATGTGATGATTTTCCTTGCTTTTGACCTAGCTGTCAGACGTAAAGCAAGATGTGATGTGTTCCTTGCTTCTGACCTAGTTGTCAGATGTAAAGCAAGATGTTCCTTGCTTTTGACCTCACGGTTAGATGTAAAGCAAGATGATTCCTTGCTTCTGACCTCGCTGTTAGACGTAAAGAAAGATGATGTGTGTGTTCCTTTCTTCTGACCTCCCTATTAGACGTAAAGAAAGATGATTCCTTGCTTCTGACCTCACTGTTAGACATAAAGCAAGATGATGTGTGTGTTCCTTGCTTCTGACCTCGTTGTTAGACGTAAAGCAAGATGATGTGTGTGTTCCTTGCTTCTGACCTTGCTGTTAGATGTAAAGCAAGATGACTCCTTACTTCTGACCTCGCTGTTAGACGTAAATCAAGATGATGTGTGTGTTCCTTTCTTCTGACCTCGCTGTTAGACGTAAAGCAAGATGACTCCTTGCTTTTGACCTCACTGTTATACATAAAGAAAGATGATGTG
The DNA here is from genome assembly GCA_009831015.1 of Picea engelmannii. NCBI lineage: Eukaryota > Viridiplantae > Streptophyta > Pinopsida > Pinales > Pinaceae > Picea > Picea engelmannii. The sequence goes on from ML821181.1 coordinate 52,866, forward strand.
TGTGTTCCTTGCTTCTGACCTCGCCGTTAAACGTAAAACAAGATGACTCCTTGCTTCTGACCTCGCTGTTAGACGTAAAGCAAGATGATGTGTGTGTTCCTTTCTTCTAACCTCGCTGTTAGACATAAAGCAAGATGACTCCTTGCTTCTAACCTAGTTGTTAGACGTAAAGCAAGATGATGTGTTCCTTTGTTCTGACCTAGTTGTTAGACGTAAAGAAAGATGATGTATACCTTTCTTTTGACCCAATTGTTAGACGTAAAGAAATATGTGACTTACACTGAGCTACCAAATTAACAGCTGTGACATAAAGACAACTTAGTACTGTGATGGGCCAGCCTAGTGCCGTGATGAGGTATCACTTTATACTAATACATATTGATGCAGATGATGATGGCATTCTTTCGAGAATGATGATGCTGCTGATGAATAAAACTTTCGATGATTTATAGATATGCCAGCCAATATGATATTGATGATGCTGTCCTCCCATTTGATGTTGTTGATGATGCTGTCCTCTTTCTCTCGCATGATGCTACTGAAGAATACTTTTCTTGTTAAGGGGTAGTGTTGAAATATTGTAACTACAAAGAGTATTCTTATTATTATTGATATACTATTCATAGGATCAATCCCCATTGTGGATTGATCATGTTAGATATTGTAATAGGACCAAATCCCCTTTTGCAGATTGGTCAATAGGAAATTATAATAGGCAGAATAAGAAGTCGACCCCAACAGTTAATGAGAAAACCCAGAAATATAATAAATTTGGGTTTACCCACCCAATTGGAGAAGTCGGCCCTGCCAGTAAAGAGACACTTCACACGTGCCAGACTTGTATAAATAAAGGAGGCTAGTGCCTCATTTGGAGATAACTCACTTGCTCAGTTTGAGAGACAAGTTCTGATCTGTTACCGGCAAAGGAGAGAGAGAGTGGCGCATATCTTGGAGAGGAATTTCTGTTTTAGCATAGAGATCTCTTGGCATTGTATTGGCTATCTATATTAAGGAAGTTTTGTTGGGTTTTCTTCCCTTAGAGCATTTCCCAGGATAAATGTTGTGTCTCTTGTGATTGTGTATTTCTCAGTGATCTTAGATTATGCTATTGTTATCTAATGAAATGCAAACATCTATAATAATGGCTTAAACATTAACAGGAAGAAGGTAGAAAATACAATTAAAACAAATACCAGAAATTGGAAAATACTGTTAAAAAACAAACCGAAATTATTCTATATTCAAATAAGGTGGGTTACAAAATACAACCAAGGTTATTTTCGATAACGATTGCGATTTTTCCTGCCGTCGACCAATTTAAAATATGTACATTGATGAAGCTTCTTCACAGTTTTGTACTGAATCGGTGCTGCCAAGTACATCTATCCCACTTTTTTGAATATCTTCTCTCTTCCAGATATGGACTGCTTGCAATGCCTGTTTATTCAACATTCCATTCTTTGTCAAGAATTAATTTCCCTCTGCTGTTGAAAAGTTGGGGTTTAAGGTGCTTTTCTTGCAATGTTCCTGACCCTTGACATCCGAGACAACATACAAATTCCATTCAGGCCGATTTCAAAGTGGAAGGAGTCGTTCTATGTCAAAACAGCTAAAGCAACGGAAAATAATTCAAGTACGTAGTGACTGGTATTCTCCCTATATTCGATCATTTGTTTGGTTGAGAAGCCTGCCTGAGGATTTGTATGTGGAACTTCTTTGATTTATTATAGTAAATTGGAAGGAACGTCCAACCCAGATGCAAAAAGAAACTCTGTTGAGGTACATAACTTCTTCGGGCAGTAGAGGTGTGGCAAGCGCATCAAATGTTGCAGGATGCACTAGAACAGGTGTGGCAAGTGCATCAAATGCTACAGATGGCATCATAATATATATTTATTCATAGATATGGAGATATGGAAGCCCATAGAAAGGTCTAGAATGCTCAGAGGTGACGCCAAATATGTAGAGTCTGCAACTACATCCATAGGAAACCAAACAAACTTTCACAAAGAACATATCATTATGTCAAGTCGGCTACCAGACCCACATGCAGGTCACCATACTATGAAATAGAAAATTTTGCAGTGATAACATGTCATTTTATCCACCCATACAGTTTCTGCTACCCGCCTCCGAGGTAGAAAAATACTTGTGCAATCTGTACAAATCGATACACTTGCCAAATCTATGTTTTTGGAAGAAGCTATAAACTTAAACAAAGAACTATTTTGCACCCGACCTCAAAATCCATTACAATTCCTAGCAATAAAACAAAGAAGTTCAACCAACAAATCTCTAACCAACATTTTCAATGAACCAAAGCATCGAACACAGGGAGAACACCAACCAGAACATACTTGTTCTATTTTTTTCATCCTCTCTGAGTTTCTCTTTGTATAACAAAGTTTTTTTTTTACTCAAATCTCATGTCACATAAAACCAGGCTCTATTCTTTCATCTGCTCATCCATCGCATCTCTAAGTTGTCTTACATGTGCATGACCAGGAACATTAGAACGAAGACACCCTAAAGTGAAACTCTTTGATCATAGAGAGAAATGGAAATAAGTATTTAAAAGAAAGGCTGGATGGTCTACCATAGATTTTGTGTTGATTCGTTTTAATGATAGATGTTCTCGATATTTTCACTTATTAATGCCAATCTTTTTGAATATGTACGCTCAATAGTGACCACCAGCATGTATTAAAATTCTGATATCCAAGCAGATTCTGAAATCTAACATCTAAGATATGCACAATATTAAAGAGGGGCATGACGTCAAGGCCTTTGTGGCTGACACGTTCGTGAACTTTGCCAAAGCTTTTAAGAAAACAAAAACTGCACAAGCAAAAAATAAAATAAAAAGTATTTCGCAAATTCAAAATGCAGGCAAAAAGAAATTACCAAATCCCATAATATTCCCCTGTCTATTCATTTTAATAGGAGGTGTCATCCACTTATTAAAACCCATCATTTTGAAATGCACAATATTAAAGAGGGACATGACATGAAGGTCTTTGTCGCCGACACATTCATAAACTGTGATGAAGCTTTAAACAAAACTAAAACTGTAGAAGGAAAAAAAATAAAAATAATAATTTCGCAAATTTAAAATGCAGGCAAAAACAAATTACCAGATCCCATAATATTTGCCTGTCTATTCATTTTAATTGGATATGTCCTTGAGATTTCCAGTTATTAAAGCCCATCTTTTCAAACCTATCTGCTCGGTTCTAACTTTTCAAAGCATATTTAATGTGTATTGGGAAGCGCGGAAGGTAGCGAGGATGGAGCCCTATGTAATAGATGTTACTACTATTGTTCTGTTTTTGTTCACGAGCATATGTAAAACATATGCAAAGAAAAGTAATTCAAGAATAATAGTTGTTTTGCAGGAGCCCTTGAAATTCAAATAGTGCACAAGCCCGATTTTCATTTTGTATATCGCGGAAATGTCCGTGCTATTTGTAGGACACGGAACAATAGGGACCGAACCTAGAGCCTTTGAAATTCAAATAGTGCACAAGCAAGTCAGATTTTCATTTTGTATATTGCATAACTATCCGTGCTATTTGTACGACACAGAACAACAAGGACTGAACCTAGAGCCCGCCATCCCAAGAACCCGCGATCCAAAAAATGATCACTATTTTTTTTTTGTCTTTTTTGTCCACCAGGGTATGTAAAACGCACGTAAAGTAAACTATTTCGACAATGTTAACTTTTTTGGACATGACGACCTTCAAAGTCAAATAGTCCGCAATTCTGATTGTTAATTTCTTTGTCCTTGAAGTCTCCGATTGTCAATTTTCAACCGCCTACCTTGACAACACGCGATGCAAAAACAGATTAAGTATGGGATGACGACTCCGTGCCGGCTGTATATATCTACTCTATAAAATTACATATTTCCTATGTTTAATCTATGCTGTCCAAGAAACCTATAATTTGATAAATTTTAATGTTTTCTGTCTAGGAGCCCTACTATTAAAGAAAACTAAATCGGAAATGCTAATGTATACACCATAGTTCGATACAACCTATCCATGAAGGCATATCCATAATACTTTCTAAGTATGGAACCCAACTGCAGTCGGTTGGAATGATTGAGAAACTATCGCTGCTAACTGATTCTCAATTTCTATATGGTGGAACTCTCCAATTGTCAATTTTCAGTCGCCTACCCCATCAAACCATGATGAAAAAACTAGCTAAGTATGGGATGATGGCTCCACGGTCCAGGAAACCTATAATTTCATAAATTGCATTCTCTTCTGCCCAGGATTCTTTTAAAGAAAACTAATTCGGGAAAGCTAATGCATAGACCGAACACGACCTGTCATAGTCCGATAGAACTTATTCGCAAAGCTGTGTCCATAAAAGTGGCCAACTATGCAACAGAACAACGGTCACTCGGAATGACCACATAAATGTGAAAAACTAATGTCAAATGCAGTTTAGAATAGGAAAGTAAAAGGGAGAGAACAACTATATCTCCCACACAACAAAAGCCATTGTCATAACTATAAAACCATAGCAACACATAATCCATGTAAAAAGCATCGGCAACCATGAAATATATTTTGAGGCCAACAAAATTTTCTTCAACGCGTAACTGATGCAATTTACACCGCCTGCAATTCTTTAGTTTGTTATTTTATCTTAATAGTATTCTATGCAAACTTCAGTGAAAAACAAAATGTGACGAAAGATCCAACTGCAGATGCATCATCCCAACATTTGAAAACCCTAGCCAAACAAGAACAAGCACCAAAGAAGAACCTAGCTAAGAAGTACTAAAAGCCCCAACTATAGCCGCAGGATTGGTACCCTGCAAAGTCGAATCAAGCAACAATAAACAACATACAGCCAAGAAATAAGCAAGCAGGAACCACCCCACCAAGAACGATGTTGTTCCAATCGCGATTGCAGAAACCCAAAAGTCCAAACTGCAACAACACAAACAATGACAACATGCAAATAATAAATCAGTGGCATGCAAAAAGCAAGCATGGACCATCGAACCAGCAACGCTGCTGGAGCATAAAGATTTAAAAAACAGAAGAAAATGTATTGTAACAAGCCTGTTAAGTAACCATTCAACACTACCAAGCCTGTTAGTAAACATTTAAGTCTGTCAGAAATGAACTGTAAACATTTAAGATAAAACAAACTTTGCTTCAATGCGTAACATATGCAATTTACACCGCCTGCAATTCTTTAGTCTCTTATTTTATCTTAATAGTATTCTATGCAAACTGCAGTGCAAAATAAAATGTGACGAAAGATCCAATCACAGATGCAACATCCTAACATTTGCAAACCCTGGCCAAATAAGAACAAGCACAAAAGAAGAACCCAACTAAGAAGTACTAAAAGGCCCAACTGCAGCCGCAGGACCGGTACCCTGCAAAGTTGAATCAAGCAACAATAAACAACATACAACCAAGAAAGAAGCAAGAAACAACCACCCCACTAGGAATGATGTTGTTCCAATTGCGATTGCAGAAACCCAAACATCCAAACTGCAACAACACGAATAGGCAAGCAAGAACAATGACAACATGGAAATAAGAAATCAGTGGCATGCAAAAAGCAAGCATGGACCACCGAACCAGCAACGCCGCTAGAGCATAAAAATTTTAAAAATAGAAGAAAATGTCTTGTAACAAGCCTATTAAATAACCATTCAACACTACCAAGCCTATTAGGTAAACATTTAAATCTGTCAGAAATGCACTGTAAACATTTAAGAAAAAAGTTCAATGTGGCAGGACTCTGACGTATCCCAAAAAGAAAAATTATATTTTTTGTAAGAATAGTTCGAACACCACATAATGTTTTGGAAAACCAAACTTTGGATACGCCACCATATCTAACATTGCCATAAATTTACCTAGCATAAAATTCTAAACCAAACATTTGAATTAATGCTAGCATTAATCCACCATCGACGAATGCATAACAAAATATATGATTAAAAAAAGACCATATACGATCAAATACTTTGTATATGCCAACATATATAACATTGGGAATAGCGAAGCCGACAATAAGACCTCCAATCTCTTATCCAATTAGATCAGTACATATATGTTACTTTTTATTATATAAAAATATATTCTTTTATTTCCATAGCTCCAACAATAGGTATTGTGCAAATATTTCGGGTCAAAGGACAAAGTAATATGCAGTCAATGATTTATCGATTTCTATAGTCTATCTATGCCTACGAAAGGGACCAATAAGCATAACGAAGACTCAATTTGGTAATTCCATGTCTAAATAAATTGAAAGAGTGAATGAACAAGAAGCCTCTTCAAGAGGGAAACCTCATGTTACAATGTATCAAATGCATAAGATAAGACTATCCTTCAAATGAGTTGAACCTTGATGTATATATAAGAGACAAAAAAGGCTAGAAAACAACAATAATAAGCCAATATAAAAATGATGAATGTAATGATAATGAATGAGGGTTATTATTAGGAGCTTAAAATTCCCCTTCCCTTCAAATTGTTATCCATTTAATCCTAAAGTTTATTTAAATAGGCATTTTTCCTAGAATAATAAAGTTATTCAAGAAGTTGTGTATTTCCTAGGAGATAGATTGGCCTTGTCACATCCTTATCATAATCATCATCCTTTAGTTGTTAGTCAAGGATACATGGCACACTGAGATAAGTCTAAAGAGGTTATATATATGCTATGCCTTTCACCTATTATGTAATATTGTTTTCTGATCAATAAAATTATGTGTTTGAAGACACTTCTGGAAATTAACATGGTATCAAAGAAAAATTCCATTGAAGATATAATTTGTTTTTGAGTAAAGTCCATTGAAGATATAATACCCTTTATGCTCATTATGTAAAGTTGGAGATATAAGGAATGGTGTATTTTTTTTCAAGATTGAAGTCTTTTCTAGTTTAAGGGGGGGATATTTATTCAATATTGTAATTGAAGTATTGAACGATATTTTTCACTTCAAATGGGGGAATAGTCATCATTATATGATCATTGTTGTGTCAAATTTTGAAATTTTGACAAATTGAAGAAAAAATTAATTTGTAATTAAAGCATTGATAAGAGTCTAGTAAAATATTGTATCGAAGCATTTTTCCATTGAGGCGATCAGAGGGTCAAGGAAAATCCCCTCTAGCACTCTTTTGCAGTGTGTTCAATGTCTCTTTTGCGTAATACTATGTATTTTCTTGATTGGGTGGAGTTGATTAAAAACTCATTAGATCAAAATTGGTAAATTTATTCCGATTCAGACAAATTTGATGGACCCAAGAACTATAAGACTTGGAGTCATCACATGAAAAATACATTAATTTTTAAGGAATTGTGGAAAGATATATGTAATGGAGAAAAATATCCAATTAATCTTACTGATGCTAGAGAACTAGAAAAATGGGAATTAAGAGATGAAAATGCACATGCACTTTTGAGATCCTTTGTAATAGATGGAATGTTTATACAAATTGAAAATGAAACTAATTCTTGGAGTGCATGGAAAATTTTAAGATGTTTGATACTCAATCTGAATCAAAACGGGTTGAGATTCATACTATGTTGCTTAAACAAGAATTAGCCGAAGAGGGAGATTATTTGGAGTACATATCTCATTTGAAAAATATCATATTAGAATTAATAAAATGTGGATTTAAATATGTGGAAGAAAGTCTTATGACCTCAATATTAATCAATGGATTACCACATTCTTATAAATACTTTCTGGAAACATTACAAATTATTGATAAATTGGAGAATCAAATTTTTTGTTCCCTTGGTGTTGGTCCAACATGACAAGACATTTGGTAAAAAGAATAACTTGGGGGGATATTTTCTCTTTACCAACTCAAGAAGAGGAGAAATATAAAGAGGAATAGGGTCATACAATGTGAGTACAAGAGGAAGAGGTACTTACAATGAAAATACAAGAGGAAGAGGATCATACAATGGAAATTATAGAGGAAGAGGAAGTTTCATTGATTCAATAAATCAATATTATGGCTGAGGTCGTGGTAGAAGCCAAGGAAGAGGAAGAAATACAAAATTCTTTAAATATCACAAGATCAATCTCAAAAGGGTGAAGAAATGTCTCAATTCAAGTGAAAAATATGTCTTTACATTGGGCATGTGACAGATGTTAGGATATTTAGACACTTAGGAGTTAGTTAAGATCAACTTGTTCTAATGTGTTGTTAGGTAAAAGTGTGTTTCTTTAGTATGCATTAGTATGCATTTGTAGTTAGGAAATTAGATGGTCACAATATGTTAAGAACCTGAATAGATTTGCAAATATAATCACTACAAATATTAAATACACAATAGATCCACAAAGCAAGATAGAATAAACCACACTTTATTAAAATAAAACCCTTGAGGTAGGGCAACACCGTACAATGAATCCTATTATGGAAGGGATCCTCTCTTGTTCACTTGCCTCTTCGAGGGGGCATCCTCCTATTGAGCTACTGCTCCAAATGCAATAATTCTCTTCATGTCTCATTACATTGCTTGAACCCCTTTATATAGTCCTACCATCACATAAGAACATTCTAGAGGAGGAATATTCTAGAAGTAGAACCTCCTAAGAAGTCCTCTTACATTTATTATATATAATTACCCATTTATTATATCTAACTACCATAGTGGGTCTTATTTAATAATATAGTGGGTCTTATTTAATAATATAGTGGACCTAGTCCACCTTACATTGAATGACCTCCACTATTATCACTATGGGCCCTCTGGCCCCCCCCACTACCTCTCTAGCTACCTTACATTCCATCCCCCTTATGAAAGCGTTGTCCTCAACGTTTGATGTACAACCATATACCAGGGTCCCATGGATAATTGTGGACCATAATGCTGAAGAAGACTAGAGAACCAAGGTCCCATGTAGAAAGAAAAGCCACCATGTTGAAGTAGTCCAACCACCATTATAAGCCTGGGTCCAAGTGCTCATGTGAACTCCCCGTGGAAGATTTTGGAACCCAATAACCAACTCAAAATGATGCTCCAAAGACTGACACCTATCATGTGGATCCAAATAAGAAGATCCATCCACATAGTGGAAAAGGGTTGTAGAAGAATCTGGAAGGAATAATACTACTGTAGAATATACAGGATGGATACTGGTAATAATCATTGGCTCTTGATTTGTCACATTGATGCTCTCTACAAAAGGTGGATTAAAGTCATCAAATAAAATATGAAAATGGTTGTCATCCCAGAAATGACAACTAATCCATATACCAATCATCACAATCGGCCTCAAAATCATACCAAAATATATTTCTTGATTATATTCATCCTTGATGTCCGCCATAATAAATATCTGCTTCATGTTATCCAATGAATCTTGAATACTATGGAAACTATCATTGAGGCCATTTGCAAGGTGATGCAATCTAACATCCAATGTGTCATACAATTTGGATTTGAATGCTTCAAGAATTCCCTTGAGGGTTTGAGAGGAAATAGTCATATAATCACCCTATGAACTCTTCGGTCCCACAATCGTCACAAAAAAACCCAAAAAATAGAACAATAACTTACTGCAGAAAATCACGGCATTTTCCGGAAAAACCCTGAAAAAATGCTGAATTTAAAATGCTCATAACTTCACTTCCCGAACTTCGTTTCAGCTGACTGTTTTTTTGAAATTGAGTAAAATTGTGAGAGGAACTTAGATCAATAATTTTTTTGGGCAAATTTGGCCTGCAGCTTCTACAGAAATAAAAAAATCGCTCCATCGTCTGCAGAATAAACCCGAAAAATTTGCAGATTTTAAAACTTCAATATCTTGGCTTCCCGGACTCCGTTTTGGACGATTTTTTTTTTTAAACTTGGGTGTTTTTCTGAAAGGAACTCAGATCTACAAATTTTTTCTGCCATTTTTTCACAAAAATATACCGAAAATTTCTAGAATGTCGCGGCCCTCTTTTTCTTCTCAGAAAAAAAAATCTGCAAAAATAAAAAATATTTACCCACAATGTCTGCCAAGGAAAGTTCTCTAATACCACTTGTTAAGTACCTATACTAGATCTAGAAATATAATTCAATAATACCAAGAATAAACCATAAACCATTCACCATAACATGAACACAAGAAATAGAGAAAACCCTTGAGGTAGGGTAACACCATATATTAATCCTTATGGAAGGATAAAACTCCTCAAACAATCCTTGCTTGTACAATCACCTCCACTATTATCACTATGGGCCCTCTGGGCCCCCCCACTACCTCTCTAGCTACCTTACACAATATGTTCCTAGCATAGAGTGATCTGAAAGTTCATATTCTCCTCGATCTTAATGACTACAATGATCAGTGGCTTAACAACGAATTGGTCCATGATATATATTTAAAGAGCATGGAGGGTAATTTTTTGATGATCGATTGTGAGAAACTATCTTGTAAATATCTCTTAAAATTTTTCTTTTGCATTAATAAATTGCTACAAGTGGCCACGTTGGTCGGGGTCGTGGATGTTTCCCCTTAGGGGTTTTACCACATGAAAACATCAGTGTGTTGATCTTTGTTATGGTTGTGTGAGTGGTTACTAAAGGTTTTCATCCTCTTGTGAGACACATGTGTTATTGAACATGGTATTAGAGCACATTTGAAGACCCGCTCCCGTTGTAGATCGAGATTATGAAGCTGTGTCACCTCAACTTTGGTTTCTTCCATTTATGTACATTTATGGGCTGAGAGGACTGCTCCATTGCATATAGAGCACTCATTTCGATTATGAATGCTTTTCATTTCACTCGAAAAGGTTTTTGTTTTCCCATGATACGACCATTTCAGTCAGATCCAGAGGTATAAAGCCCAAATACACCTTTTTAATTTTTTTTGTAGAGATAATATTT
>ML821181.1:63774-74644 GCA_009831015.1 Picea engelmannii
TGCACCTTGTTAGATCTCAATAAATCATAAACATATCGGAAATGGTTTTTATTTCTACGTATGCTCTTTCTTGTGCGCTCCGTGCGATCTCGATAATAAAAATAGAGGGAAAATTTGCATTTTTCGGGTAAGCTAACCAAGATCTAACGCTTGTTGTTGTTGAGAAGTGGAATTTTTTTCTTGCGTGAAAATATTTTTTTATGAGCACTCTCTCCAAGACCTTCCACCACCCCCACCACCACCACAGCAACAACAATCCTCCTTCTAAACAATAAAATATGTTTTGCACTACCTCACTTGGTTAAAAGTTTCTTTGTTAAGTAAGAGGTCTTGAGTTCAACTTTTTTGTTTGTTACTTTTTTTTTAAAAGGTCATGCATCTATTATAAAGTGTATTTCACTTTAATTATAAAAATGAATTACTATAAGTAGCTTTAATGTTTTATTTTAAGTTATTTATTTTGCATGCAACTTTCATTCATAAAGTAATTTCATTGTAAAAGTGATCTTGCTTATTCTATAAAAGTGGGTCACTTCATAAGCAACTTATTTGTAAAAGTGAGATTACTAGAAGGAGGGGTATCACCACGTGGACCAACTTCTACTTGTCATGTGGCTCTTTGGTTACCGTTTATGCCTTTCTTCAAAAGGGCATAACTTTTACATCCAAAGTTCGTTTTTCAGTGCCATTTTTTTAAACAACCTATTTTTTCGAGATATTTCCATTCAAACCATCAATTTCATCTTTTTTGCATATTTTAATATGGCATCTCCTAGTGATATTTTGCTTACCATCACCAAATACTTCCAATGGAAATCCCATATGGATGATTTATTAAGAAGTAAAGGACTGTACTAGATTACCTTGGGAAAAGAAGAAGAACCCACCGATGAAGACAAGTACGTCAAATGGATTAATAAGAATGACGAAGCCCATGGACTAATTATAATGTCCATCTCTCATGATTTAAGGTTTCACCTTTAAGGAATTGAAGCCCCCAATAAATCTTGGGAAAAAATTGAAGCTGTGTTTCGTAAACACAATATTATTCGAGCTCACTAGTTGGAAAATCAATTAATGAAATTAAGTCCAAATGATTTTCCTTGCATCAAAGATTACTTGTATAAGTTAAAAACCCATAATTTTGTGTAACACATTCTGACTAGATTTGTTGGAAGCTAGATGCATATATGTTATTCTTTCTAAGCTTGGTAGTGCATATTTTGTTTTTGTATCTACTTTTATGCCACCAGAGAAGCTCTAGGGAATTCTTATAAAAATATCTCTCTGGAGTGCTTTTGTGATGCTCTGATTCAAGATCAAGATAAGTTTCTACAACTTGGATTTATTAGCACTATATGTACATCCAACAAAGCCTTAGTTTTCTAGTAGAAAGATAAATCCAAGAATCCCAAGAAGTAACATCCTCACCATAACAACAATCTAAAAAAGGGTTCCAAACCCACTCAGTCAGCTTCAACTCCTAATGCTGACAAAGGAGAAAAATGTAAAAATAAGAAGACTGATACGCATTGCAACTTTTGTGCGAAATATGGTCATGATGAGTCCAAATTTTTTAAGAAGATGACAACTTTAGAAAAAACAATGAAGAAGCATGAAATCAATATTGCTTCTAATTCTTCTTCTTCTTCTCATGGAAATACACTTTCTTCTTGTAGTTTCTCTTTCAATGCAACTTCTACTTCTTTTTCTGATGAGTTGCTTATTGATTCTGGAGCATCTTATAATATGGCTATGGATAAAGCCATATTTTCTGCTCTAAATGAATGTAACACCAAGAAAATATTTGTTGGTGATGATATATCTCTTAGTGTTGTAGGGTCTGGAATAGTTCAAGTAGATAATGGTCATTTTAATGATGTATTATGTGTTCCAAGTCTTTCCTGCAACCTTATATCAATATATCAAATCACTCATTTAGGTGAAGGAAAAATCGTAGATTTTTCACCTCACCAAGTTGTAATCAAGGATCTAAAAGATCCTCAACATGTTCTTGCAACTAGAATTGTTGATGATATTACCAGGCTGGACAATTTTGACAACTTTGGGTCATCATCTTTTCCATTAGTTTTTGTTGCTCATGGTGATAACTTGAGAAAAATTTGGCATGAGTGGTTTGTTCATCTAAACCATTTCTCATTGCAACAACTATGTAATCAAAATATGGTGACTGATCTTCCTCTTGTTTCATGCAGAGATGGTGTTTGTGTCGGTTGTGTTCTTAGAAATCCTCATCAAAATAGTTTTGAAAAACATGTCTCTTGGCACACCTCAACCCCTTTGCAAATTGTTCATAGTGACTTGTGTGGTCCACTTTCTTGGGAAATATGGTCATGATGAATCCAAATGTTTTAAGAATATGGAAACTTTAGAAGCAACAATGAAGAAGCATGACATGAATATTGCTTCTACTTCTCCTTCTTCTTCTCATGGGTATACACTTTCTGCTTGTAGTTTCTCCTTCAATGCAACTTCTACTTCTTTTTCTGATGAGTGGCTTCTTGATTCTAGAGCATCTTATAATATGGCTATGGATAAATCCATATTACTAGGTTGTATAATTTTGACAACTTTGGGTCATCATCTTTTCCATCAGTTTTTGTTTCTCATAGCGATAACTTGAGCAAACTTTGGCATGAGTGGTTTGGTCATCTAAACTATCGCCCATTGGAACAACTATGTAATCAACAGATGGTGACCGATATTCCTATTGTTTCATGCAGAGATGGTGTTTGTGCCAGTTGTGTTCTTCAGAAACATCATCGAAATAGTTTTGAAAAATGTGCCTTTTGGCACACCACAACCCCTTTGCAACTTGTTCACAGTGACTTGTGTGGTCCACTTTCTTCTCCTTATTTATTTGGGTGAAATTATTTCTTAACTTTCATTGACGACTTTTCCAAATGCACTTGGGTTTACTTCTTAAAACTTAAGAGTGAATTTTTTGACAAGTTCTTGGCCAACAAGGCCCTTGTAGAAAATCAATCTAGACATCAACTTCAAAGGACCTTAAGAACATATATTGGAGGTGAATATATGAAAAATCAATTTATAAGTTACTTCACTACACAAGGCATCCAAATGCAACACATTGTTCCATATACACCACAACAAAATGGTGTTGTTGAGCAAAAGAACCACACATTAAAAAAAATGGCTAATTGTATGATCCAATCTAAGGGATTAAGTCTAAAGCATTGGGTGGAAGGCATTAATTGTTCCAGTTACAAAGTAAATTGCACTACCACAAAGGGTATTAAAAATATAACACCAAAAGAAGCATCGAATAAACTTAAGCCATATGTAAGTCACTTTCGTGTCTTTGGTAGTGTAGCAAGGGCTCACATTCCTAATGTGAAAAGGAAAGCATTGCAACCTAAAAGTAAGAAGTGTATATTTTTTGGTTATTCTGAAGATATCAAAGGTTACAAACTTCTTCAACCACATTGTAATGAAATTATTATTAGAATATATGTTAAATTTGATGAGAATCTCTTAGCCTGTGAGCTTAATTTGATGCTTATTCTTTCTTTGGCCTACGACCCATCTTTGATGTTTGTTTCTTCTTATATTCCTAGTATATTTTGTTCTTCTTCAGATGATGATATTAAGGATGGAAATACACCTCCACCTTCTCACCTTCCTCCAGATGAGTCCATTGAACCCTAACCTACACCAACACCACCACTTCTTAGATGGGTCTATTCAACATGAGAAGCACTTGGTGATATTGTTGGTGATCCTTTAGATCAGTGTCAGACACATTCATAGTTCTAAGGAGCCTCTTCTCTTTTGAATCAAGTTCCAGATACTCATGATCTAGAGACATTTGCAGAATCTTCAGGTCATCCAGATTGGGATACAACAATGAATGAAGAGTATTGTTTTTTGATGGAAAATGATACTTGGGATCTTGTTACATTCTTTCACCTCTTCTGAAATGAAGAAAACTTGTTATATGTAAACGGGTCTATAGAACTAAGTACACATCGGATGGAAGTGTTGAAAGACAAAAGGCTCAATTAGTTTCCAAGGATTTTCCCAAGTTGAAGGAATTGATTATATTGAAACCTTTTCCTCTATATCCAAAATGAATTCCATCTGCCTTGTTCTTGCCCTTGCTTCCTCACATAACTGGGAGGTCCATCAGATGGATGTTAAATCTTCCTTGCATGGGGATTTGTAATAATAAATATACATGGAACAAAATTCTGACTATGTCCAGAATGACACCATCCTTGTTTGTTGCCTTAAGAAATCTCTTTATGGTCTTAAGCAAGATCCTCAATATTGTTATTCCAAAATGGACAAATTTCTTCTTCATACCAACTTTTCTAGATGCCATTCTGACCCCAATGTCTACACCAAGAAGTTAGGAATCCATCTCATAATCCTTATTATTTATTTTTATGATATTATCCTCATTGGTAGTGACCCTAAACTTTTAAACCATGTGAAAACCAATCTTAATAATAAATTTGAAATGACATACTTAGGATTTTTTCACTATTTCCTTGGCCTCCAATTTTTGCAAACCAATGAAGGATTGTTTATTTCATAGTCTAAGTATGCATGTGACCTTCTTCGTTTCTTCCACATGGAAGATTGTAAACCAAGCCCTTCTCCTTTCCAGTCTGGAGTCAAACTTCCCGCCACTTGTACTTCTCCCAAAGTTGATGCCACTTTGTACCATTAGTTAGTTGGTAGCCTCTTATACTTGAATCATACTTGTCCTAATCCTTCCTTTGTTGTTGGTATTGTTTCCTAGTATATGTAAATACCCCATGAAATCCATTGGAAAGAAGATAAGAGGATACTTCAGTATGTATGGGATACATTTCAGTTTAGGATACATTACAATTCTGGGAGAACTACTTTATTGTTTGGCTTCACTGATTCAAATTGGGTCGGTGATCTCGATGATCGAAAGTCTACTATATTTTATGTTTTCAGCCTTGGTTCAGGACTTGTCACTTGGGTTTGTAAGAAACAATAGGATATTGAAAATTATTCAGCAGAAGAAGAGTACCGAGCAATGATTAATGCAAGTTAAGAAGTCTTGTGGCTTCAACAGATCCTTTCAGAGTTTGGATTCTAGCAACATCTTCTGAACAAACTTTGATGTGACAATCAAAGTTCCATAAATCTCGCCAAAGACCCAGTTCAACATCATCACGCCAAACACATCGAACTACACATGCACTTCATCCTAAAGCTCATTCATGATTGAGTTATTGAAGTGTTATTCTTCCCTACAAAAGATCAAGTTGTAGAAAATTTCACAGTCTCTTATAGAAGAAATTTTTTCCAAACTTCGATCTATATTAGGAGTTCATGAAGTTTTCATTAATGGGGAATAAGATATAATGCCTCCTTCCTTATCCTATTTTGTCTCCTTTGTAAATCCTTCAATCCTATCCCAAGTTGTTCTTAAGGGGAGATGTTAGGATGTTTAGACACTTAGGAGTTAGTTAAGATCAACTTGGTCTAATGTGTCATTAGGTAAAAGTGTGTTTCTTAGTGTGTTTCTTTAGTATGCATTGGTATGCATTTTTAGTTAGGAAATACGATGGTCACAATATGTTCTTGACATAGAGTGATCCGATGGTTAATATTCTCCTTGATCTTAATAGATACATTGATCCATGGATTAACCCCTGATTGGTCCATGATCTCTATTTAAAGAGCATGGAGGTTCATTTTCCAATGATCGATTGTGAGAAACTCTCTTGTAAATATCTCTATAATTTTTTCTTTTTCATTAATAAATTTTTCCAAGAGGACGCATTGGTTGGGGCCATGATGTTTCCACATAGGGTTTTACCATGTGAAAACATCAATGTTTTGATATTTTATTTGGTTGTGTGAGTGGTAACTGAAGGTGTTCATCCTAAGTTGGAATACCTATGTTTTCGAACATGAAATGATAATTTTCCCAAGGATAACCAAACTTTCAAACAAAATTCTAAGTCTAATGCTTCAACTTCGGCCTAGTATGCATAGAATCAGGAAGATGATTATGAATATGTGTTGGAAATAAATTATGAAATTGACTTTGCAAATTCAATTGCCACCAACAAATTGATGATAAAATATTATGAAAATGATTGGATACTAGATACAGGGGCTACTCAGCATATGTTCTACAAAAAAATATGACAAAATTACAAATCCAATTGGTTTGGCAGATAACTTTCCAATGTTTGGTATGTTCCAACATTTAAGTTTTTTTTTTTGTACTTAGTGCTCATTAGACAAGGATTCCATCAGATTATCATGGAAGATGGTTGGATCAGAATTCATTCAGTCAAACAAAATTTCAAAACAATAATGAATGGATATGAATATGGAAAAAATTAGAGGATACAAGGCACAATTATTCCTCACAAACAAGATTTTGCAACATCATTGGATTTATCTCCTAGCTACTTAGTATTATGGAATTACAAATTTGGCCATTTGAATTTTGAAAACCTCACTAAACTTAAAACAAATGAATTGGTGAAAGGATTTCCTAATTTTAAAAAAGGAAACTGGTAAGTGTGAAGCTTGTATAATTGGAAAACAAAAGAGGGATCCTTTCCTCACAAGTACATGGCATGTAAACAAATGTTTTCAACTAATCCATAGTGACATTTGTGGTCCTATGGAATCTTATTTTGGTGTATGCAAATACTTCATCCTTTTAATTGATGATTTTACACAGATGACTTGGGTATATTTTATGAAGAGCATATCAGAATCCTTTGACAAATTCATACAATTTCAATGCTTAGTTGAAAATCCCACCAAGGAAAATATTGTCACACTAAGAACAAATAATGAGTGAGAATTCACTTCAAATGAATTCAATGAGTATTCAGGAGAAATGGAATAAAATGGTAGTTGACAAAATATTATAGTCCAGAACAAAATGAAGTCACAAAAATAATGAACATAACTCTAATGGGAATGGAAAGATCAATGTTCCATTTCAAAGGGTTAAGCACAAAATATTGGGCTGAAGTAGTTCATAGAATAATCTATCTAAGGAACTAATCACCCACATCAATCTTAGATAGAATTACTCCATATGAATATTGGTATGGCACTAAGAATTTAGTGAATCATATTCGAGTTTTTGTCTCCACTTTCTATGCCTTATTTCCTAAGGAAAATAGGATTAAGTTGGAAAAACGCAATATGAAATGCATTATTGTTGGCTATTCAGATGAAAAGAAAGGATATAAGTTTATATCCAATGAAAAATTCATTATCAGTTGGGATGTGGTCTTTGATGAGATATAAAGTCAAACATGTGGAGAGATTGATAATATTCTTAGTCACTTGGAGAAAAAGGTAGCTCAAGAGAAAACAATTCATCAAAGAAAACCAAATTGGATGGAAAAAGACTTAGCCTCCAACATGAATGTTCAAGAGTTATATAACTTTTCTTCAGATGATGATTCTTCAATACATGGAAAATCAATTGTTGTAACTTCACCATTGGTACAACACAATAGATCAAAATGATTCACGTAATTACTTAAATATGTTCACCCAAATGAATAGAACATAACATGAACAAGAAATTCTACTACATCTCACTCAATTTTTTCCTGCCATTGAACCAACAACTTTTGCAAACACATTGAAGAATAAAGAATAACAACAAGTCATGGTGGATGAGTATGATTCGGTAATTGTAAATGGGACATAGAAACTCATTGATTTTCCAACAAATGTTAAACCCACCAGTTGCAAATGGGTTTACTGAATCAAGTATACATAAAATGGTGAAGTAGATAAATATAAAGCAAGACTTGTTGCAAAAATATTTTCTCAAAGAGAAGAAATCAACTATGAATAAACATTTTCTTCAACAACAAAGTGGAACATAATTAGAATGGTGATAATTTTGGCTGCACAATATGGTTGGATAGTCCACCAAATGGATGTCAAAAGAACCTTTCTCAATGATGATTTAAAAGAAAACGTTTATATGACTCAACCCCAAGGTTTTGAAGTTTAATAAAAATAGTGCAAAGTTTTCAGACTTATTAAAGATTTATATGCCTTGAAATATGTACCTAGAGCATGGTATACCAAAATAGATGAATGCCTTTGACATGTTGGTTTTCATTGTAGTGAATCTGATGATACTTTATATTTCAATATGCAAAGTCAAAAATTGGTTGTCATTGTTCTTTATGTTGATGATTTAATCATTATAAGGAATTATGAATATCACATGAAGTAGGTGGAACTAAAACTTCAAAAAGGATTCAAAATGACAGATTTGCAATACTATCTTGGAGTGGAAGTTTCAAAACAATGTCATCAAATATTCCTTAATCAAACCAAGTATGCTACATATTTGTTAAAGAAATTTGGCATGGAGGATTGTAAACCCTCTCTTAGTCCTATAGAGAAAAACTTAAAACTTTCAAAATTTGAAGGGGGGAATTGGTGAACAGTTCTGGATATAGACAGTTGATTGGAAGGCTCATTTATCAGGAAAAAAAATCATCCATATTTGTAATACATAGTTAATATTCTTTCTAGATCAATGTAGGAACCTAGAGAGAAACTAGAGTCACTGGAATGCAATAGAAAGGTCCTAAGGTACATTCAAGGAACACAAGATTTTGGGCTTCTCTATAAGAACAACAACTTCACACTTGTTGCATATTCAAATGCAGACTTTGCAGGTGATATCGATGATATGACATCAACATCAGGTCATTTAATGAACATGGGTTAATAAAAATATCTTGGAGTTGTAAAAAATAGGCTACAATGGAAAATTCTTCAATAAAAGAAAAATACATTTCATCTTGGGAATTGATCCAGGGGATCAAATTTTTCTCAAAAATTCAAAGTGCTCGGAATTGCTTCAAATCAAATGGGAGCGTAGGCCTCGTTGTTACGAACCCAATGCAACTTGTTTGGGTTCAAATGGACGTTGGGAGTGAGAGATATCACGTTCTGTTCAAAATGACAAACAGACAAAAAAATGGATGCTGACTGTACAGTCCGTACGGCTGCTGATGTGGCAGTCCATATGACACATGGCAGGGTTGAGGGGTAGATAGTTGGAAGATGTGGATGAATGAAATTGTGACACAAGGCAATATTCGGTTGGTTGTACGGTGCCACGTGGCCCAGTCATGGGCTACCATGTGGCACCATGTTATTGGTTGCTTGTATAAAACTTTATTGGAGTCCACCAGGTTCGACCTCGTGACCTCCACCCACGAATACAACCTTTGCAAAGTTTGCATTGCCAATGTGCCACACCATAATCCTTGTTATATATATGGTTTCATATTTATTTAAGTTTGAGTTTGTTATGTATTGGCGCGGGGGTCCAGGCTGGGGCTTAGCCCCAGCTCCCGGTCGCATACATTATAACAATATGACCATATGTGTGCACGCGGGTATGTGTTTTGGTTTGAATTCGGTTCAACGGTTATACAAATGACCCACCACTTGTCCTTTAACCATTGGCTTGTGGAAACGAGGGCCTATGTTTGCGTTTGCACGTGGTCATATGGGTCATACGACCATAGCCCTGGTGGTTAGGGGCTAGGTGCGCCCGTAACCATCCTACAGTTTGCATGGTTTGCATGGTTTCATCCGATGCTAAGCTTTAACGCTTAAATATGTGTGTGGGCTAGGTTGAGCCAACAAGGGTGCGATTTGTAGATGCAGAGACAATAAGTTTGAAGGGGGACTTCTAGGAAGCCTATCTTCTTCAATTTTTGGCCAAACGAGGTGCCGAAAAATACCAGCTAGGGGTTTTTGGACGTTCTGAAGCCATTGGAGCAGTCTATTTGGCATTTTGAGCATTTTAAAGAATATTTTTGAGCACTTTGAGAAAATAATACAAATGATCCATTGGAAGCTGGACCAGGAGATGTAGCCCAAGAGAGGGGTGAACTCCTTTGTCATTTGTTGTGTTATGCATTTTATGTTCACTGTTATTGATGTTGTTTATATGCATCTTGAATGATTAAATTCTATTAAAGTTGTGTTGCAAAGTTGATCCATTTGCATTTTAACACATAAATTTTACTTGCAAATATTTTCAAGAATACAAGTCTTCTTCATTTTTAGATCAAGTTGGTATCAGAGCATAGGTTTTTGAAGACTTGATTATTTGCAAGTGTTTTGTTTTTTGATGCTCACAAGGTTGAAACTCACAAGAGGAGAAGGTCAACTTGTAGAGCCAAGTTCTCATCCTTCAAAGAGGAAGCTTATATCATCACCGCAAGTTTCAAGGAGGAATTCACCAAGTATGGCTCATGAAGAGAGTCATGAACATGTTCATGCAGAAGATGAAGATATCAGAAAGGCTGTCATGGAAATAAGAGAGATGATGAAAATCTTGATGGAAAGGAATACCAGATTGCAAGGTGAAGGCTCCAACCCTTCAAAGCACAAGGGAGACAGTGATAAAACTCCAAATGGAAAGGGAGGGAATGGTGCTTCTCCACCACCCTCACCTCCATCTTCTTCTTCTTCTACCAATTCAAGACCTCTTCTGAATTCTCCAAAAGGACATGGTAAAACTCTTTCACAAATTCCTATGTTAAAGCTTGATATTAAATTCGAATTGCCAATGTACAATGAAGAAGTAAATGCTGAGAAATTAGATAATTGGATTTGTCAGATTGAGGTGTATTGTAGGATAAAAAAAAATTCAATATGATGAAACTAAGATACAACTTGCTTCTTTAAGATTGGATAGTGCAACACTCATTTGGTAGGAATCCAAGACTCAGGAGGACATGAAGAAACATGGTAAAATTTTAACCTCTTGGAATGATTTTATTGTTGCAATTAAAAGACAATTTTACCCATTGGC
>ML821182.1:0-15673 GCA_009831015.1 Picea engelmannii
ATTATTATTATTATTATTATGTTCCTTAATGTGAATGTTCGTTTAAAGTTTAAACCATGGATGAAATTAATGCAAATTATACATAATCACCAGTGTTGCAAAACTTGGTAATGGAAAAAAATCGGCGGGGGTCATCAACTAAGGGAATCACTAAAATTAGGAAAAAATTGGTAGGCATTAATTCGGACTTGAAAAACTCGGTAAAACTCCGCAACCTGAAAAACTGGAAAAAGATTGGAAAAATAAGGAGAAATTGGAGATTTGTCCAACACTGATTATCAGTGTGTATCTGAATTTGATCACATGCTATATGCATAATGCAAATACAATTTGCAGTTGTTGTAATTGTCTCAATCTTGTATCTACTTACGTGTTGATCATGTGGCATATCATAGACTGTCATATGGCCATTCCTTTCTTTGGTCTTGGGTGATTTTAAACACCTCCTTGAAGGATCTACCTAATGTTCAGTCTAAATATTCTACCAAGATTAATTCTTTTGCTATCCATACTCAAAGGAAACTCAACAATTTATGTTGGATATATGTTAGGGAAGAGGTGGTTGTCCAAAAAATTTTGGGACACATGATGTTGCTCATATTGTCCAACACTGACACTGCACTCTAGAAAGCAAAAAGATTTGTGATGCACCCCAGCTAGGTATCCTCAAAATAGCCATCCAAGCCATGCTGCATATACATCTCCTGATAATTCTTGTTCAAGGAAAATCACAGAACTTTCTACTAAATTATATCCAAATCCCTCTGCAGTGTGCACAAAATCATCAGCTATTGTGTGCAGCATGCATTGATGTTCCTCTTTTAAATTTCTCCGCTGAATGGAATCGATACATATTATACTTAATTGAGGCACGCACCCATTGATGACTATATTATATATTAAAATTTATTATCTCTGCAAATATTGCAATTGTCTCTTGTTGAATTTTTGAATACTAGACTAGTTCACAACTGCAGTAAATAACCAGGATCTCAAGAAGATTTATCCAAGCATAAATTAGAAAAAAATGGGTCTGCTCGTTCCTCCATAGGCAATGCTCTTTCATTGCCACCCAACCATAGGCATCCTCAAGTGCCACTGCCGAGAAGAGCATAGTAGTTATCCTGGGAAACCCTTCTACACAAGGGGAGAAAACCCAGCACCTTCTTATAGAGAATATCCTTGCCAAGACAGAATAACCAAGAACAAGCTTTATTCACTAGAGCAAACCAATAAGAAAGAATCCAGCAATACTTATCTCAACATGGAGAGAAGTCAGCAATATAAACCCTAGCCAGAATTCTAGAGCACTAATCCACTTCTAGCGCACCACCAAGACTGAGAGATATACCCCAAGTAGAGTTGCGCCTTCCTTCCTTCAGCATTTGCAGCTGCAACTCTCTTCCAAACTTGTGCTATGATATGTGAGAGAGTGTGTAAAATGAGAAGGGCGCTACCCTTATTTATACTAATCTGACCAGTGAACTTTTCCAGTGGGGCCGATCTGTCCTTTCTGGAAAATATATTTACTTTATCTTTTTTCTGGCAGGCCGACTTGACTTCTGGAGCAATATATATCTTCTGGGCCTTCTTTAATTCTAATGGTTTTCCTTTGACATCTTGGCATTTTCTTCTATAAGAAAGGTTATCCCGGAGGTGAATACCTCCCGCAGCTACCAGAAACATCAACATCTCTGACAGATATGTTATATGTCAAGCATGGCTTATATACTACAGATATGCTCAATTCTTGGGTTTCACAAAAAAATCTGATCTTTCGTTCAGAGGATGCTCAATATTCATCCTAAATAATAAAGCGGACTCAATTCCTGTTATGACCAAGAAGAGCTCAAGAAATAATGTTTCCAGAATCCAGGGTTTGAGTGATAACTGAACCCAGTCCAGCTACATATGTGCATATGCATTGATCTAGTTTGCATTTAGATTCAATTTGGGTTTGTGCATGATGTTAATCTCACCAATTGCTATAGTCTGGACTCCGAATCATGGAAAGTAATCTTCTGCTTTTTACTTTTGTAGATGAACTTTACCCTTATTTCAAAATGAGGAAAGCATGCAGCCTTCCCCTTGACTTTACGAGTGTATAACCCACACTATGTAAGTTTCAGCTTGATCTTTTGGGCTGTATGATTTTCTTCCCTGGCCACCATTAGAATAGCCAATTATCATGCAGGTGTTCACAGAATCACTAAAGTGCAAAGACGTCGAGCCTGGTACGCTGGAATGACGAGCTGCTCAGATGTAATCCACAGGGAATCAGATCTATAGTTTGATCTTGTGATGTATTGAATTTGAGTCTTGACCAAGTACACTTCAGGTCCCTTCTTGTTCAACCTTGAGACTCAGAACTGTACCATGCCAGAAACAGGGATTTGGCGTGGTTAGACCTATTACCCTATCAGATCAGATCAATGCTTCCTTAGCCAGCCAAGGAGACTCATTGTTCTGTGCTTCAAGCTCACTAGTAACCAAGTGGTTTATGTAGAAAGATTACAACCTTCTGTCGTGTGTTTCCAATTCAAGTCTGTTATTCCAGCATTTCTACATTTTTCGCAATCATAGATGGAAGGCAATGATCACCCACTGAATCAGACTGGTATGCATCATCCACATAGGCATCTCAAGCTGTGTTATCTATCACAGTGTATGTGACATTCAACCTCATGGCCAAATGGTTCACTGCAATTATAGTTTCAGCAAAGTACAATAGGTTGAGGCTCATAGGTACATTGTGATCCTGCTTTACCTATTTTTGACATTATTTTAAGTACTCAATAAAGTACAGAATAACTACAAAGTTGGAACAAGTGTGACAGACATTCCTTACCCTCCCATCTGGGAGCTCTCACTTATAAATTATGGTTTCTTAAAAAGTGTTGATTTCCATTTTCATTGATTCTTCCTTCTTCATCACGTTTGCCTTGGATGCCTGGTCAATGTTTGCTGGCTGTCCTGTGGTTAGGATCTAGTACATTGTTAATAATCATCTAATAGCTGCTTAGCCTATGCCTAGCTAGTGATCATATGGCAGCTTCATGCTGGCTCCTTCAGCTTCTTCGGTTGTAACAGTGGGTATAGATGAATACCTCATGGATTCTTGACCTTCTGCAACTTGCTATTGTGTATACACAATGCTGCAACAAAAAAAATCAATGAAACTAGCAGATTCTTCAAGAATTTTAAGTGGCCATACAGAATCCTTTCAACAGAACACAAGATTTTTCAAATTTTGTCAATGCCAACTCTGCTTATATGAACAATAAATATTATGAAGGCCATTGGGAAGGTCTCCCCATACTGTATACTGTTTGAAACTGGCATTCTGAAATTGGCAATAAGCTGGAACATTATCTGTATTTCACCGCATGTATGGCTTAAAAGCAGCAGTGATGAAATGGAGACATTTTTTCGAGACATGTGATACTGATTATCCTTTAAAGAGCAATCAGAAGAGTGCTGTGATATGTTTTAAAAGCAACCTCACCAATCTGCAGCTGCCAAACCTCTCTAGATACTCAATTATTTATGTTCTTATGCATTATCTGTGGCATTATCTAAGCAGTGACAAAACATGCATATCTTCAGGTAGTGACTTTATTAGCCAATGTGACATTGTTTGAGGTTTTCATAATACTGATTTCGAACTCCAAATCCCCCCCCCCTCCCCAGTTATGCATGTTCTTTATCTGTGGCATAATTTGAGCAGCGACAAAACATTCATATCCTCAGGTAGTGACTTTATCAGCCAATGTGGCATTGTTTTAGGTTTTAAATATCCTGATTTTGAATAGATTTGTCAATGTCTTGGAAGTAGTTTCCATTGTTTTAAAATCTCAGCTCTTTTTCTATATTTGTTTCCCTATACATGTTATCTGAGGGAAATTTATGGTTTTGTTTACAGGGAGTTTCTAAGTTGCGTCCGCTGTATTAAGATCTTATCACCTCAAGAGGTTTTGCAAATGAGTCAGGAAGGGATTGAGATCATAAATAACACACCAATACCGCTGCAAACTAGTAGCTACCTAGATGATCATAATACTTGGAGAGATCATTGTTACGAGAACTCTACCAATCCTTCATCGGTATCTTTCAATCATTAGTTTTGCTGGGATGGTCCCTTACTTTGGCTATTGACCAGCACAAGTTTTATTCTGAGTTGATTGGATTATGCAGAGGTGAATCGTTTTCAGAATCACTGCCCATTGTTTACACCCCCATCTTTGAGTGGATGGCCTCCATGTATTGAATGAAGCTATATAGACCACCAATGATTTCAGTTTTGCACAATTGAGTGATTCTCAATATTGTCTTGACATGCATTTTTCTAAGCTAAGAATTGATATCATTGCAAACATTCAGCTGCAGGAGTTCACATGGAATATTTGCGGATGATGGCTGAGGTCTTGTAAGCACTGAGCTCGAGGATATTCCAATTGATATTTGATGGAAGCATGTTGATCTTGTATTATATACTGCATTACCACATTACCATCCAGATTATTTTTGATGGAAGCATGTTGATCTTGTATTATATACCGCAGTATCAACTGGAGTGATAACGTATAGCTTGGGACAAAAATAGACAAGTTCTGCTTTGCTGAAGCCGGATAAATGTGTCATTGTTAAGTGCATTTTTTGTTAGGAAAGCAGTTTCTGTTTCGGTTGCTGCAAAGTGCTTTGTACGTTACAAGCTGTTGTGCCGCATTTTGCAATCTATCCAATAGCTGTATGCTGACTGGTAAGAAGGATCTGCAAATCAAAGTCAAGTTGAAGCGTCTCCAAGTGGTTAACTAAAGTGGGGTTTACCTATTTTGGTTTACCCTTTTGTTTTGATACTTTGTTATTTTTCCTCTTCTGGAGATGCACTTTTGAGTCCCATTGACCTAATTTAGTCATTTGTGGACATTAATACAGTTTCTTTCCTTTCTTTCTATGGTCATAGAGTATCTTTGTATGGAAGATTTAGGAGATGCAAACTACCTGTCAGCTAATGATCTGACCTTGAAGAATGTACCATATTTCTTTTGTAAATGTATTTTCCTGTCACGTCATAGTGGCAGTTGCCAGAATCATTTCTACTACTACGCTATAATGTACTGGATCAAATATTGATTGGCCCATATTTTGACCGTGTTTCTTGATTTCTGTGGAAAATTTGTTTTTTGACAGCGTTTCTTGATTTCTGTGGAAAATTTACTGTTGAACTATATTCTCTTTGATCTTTTGGTCAAGGATCCATTTCTCGGATGTTTTTTCTTAAAACTTGTTCAATATATTTAAATTGCTTCCTTTCAATATTAACAGAATAGTATGTACATAGCTTCAATTCCAAAAAAGAAACACACAATGTTTCTAAGTGCTCTTCCAAAATACTCTTAATAGTGCCACAATAAAAACAAAATAGTAATATATAGAAGCCAAGGAAATAATAATGGTAACGACATGTAGGGGATCATCACGTTCATCAAGGGTAGGGCCCAACTAGCTACCGAGGGAGCATCATCTATGTGTTTATTTCAACAATCATCAGCATTTTCAAGATGTTGGGGTTCTTTGAGATAGCCAAAGTCAATGCTGGAAATTGCTCATCATTCCTCATTGGGGGGAGGGAACTAGCGATGCCCATGCTCCCTATGCTATTGAACCTACTTGCTTGTTTGATGGTGAAGTCTACTTTCACCTTGATGGGGATCAAGTGGTTGTCGACGCATAGTACAAGGGGCCCACTACAGAATTCCAAATGTTGTAGTAAGTTTTCTAGTTTCATGAGTATCTTTCGTACTTGCATAATGATTTGCAAAGATAGATTGGTACATGTTGATGTGCCATCATAGCAAGAGTGTGAGAAGGTTCTTATGGCATCTTCGAATCACTTTCACGACAACAAAATTTTTGGTCCTCTCCTCTCTTTGTCATTAAACATCACATCATCACGTTTCTTTTGAATGATTTAGACCACTTCAATGCAAACTAACAGCTAGGTAGAAAGAAAATCAAGAGCCTAAAGGAGATGGTCCTTAACATGACAATATTCCATGAAACAAACGCAAGGAGGGATCATTACCATAGAGTTTGATCCTATAGGTTGACCCATACTTGTCTAGGGGACAAAACCAAAAAAGATGTTTCAATGTCTTAGTGTGCCTACATTGAGGATAATGTGGGTTTTGCAATCATAGGTATGATAATAGCTCTTTCACTTGTTCTTTCATTGCAAGAATCCCCACAACTAGAAACCATGCAAAAGAGGGCTTCTTATCTCTAGGGCCAGCTTTCAAAGGATTCCTTATCAGAGCAACCATGATTTTACATTTGGACTTTAAACGCCAAAGCTCATTCAAACGACCTTCCAACTTACGTTTGCATCATAGTCACCTATAGCTCAAGGTAGGGTTACGTTTGCTAAACGTTGTCGCTAGCCACCATTTCCAATCCTCAATTGGGGCTAGAGTGCCTAGAGTGTTAGCTTTTGGAGTTACTTTGGAAGTGTTTACACCATGCTTGTGGGTGTTTCATGCGATATGGGTTATGTGATGTGTTGATTACCCTTGGTTGTATCATGATGGGCTTACACATTGGAGATAACTTACTCATAGATTGCTATGCCTTGTTTTGATGCTTTCTTGACACACCTCCTTGGAGCGTTGGAGACCTATGTGGCATGGTGACTTTCTTCATGATGTGCACTTGGAGAGTTTTAGTTGCTTGCTTGGAGGACAATTCACTTTGGAGGAGTGTTAGGCATCTTAGAGGTGGCATTGGGCCAGATGG
Organism: Picea engelmannii; assembly: GCA_009831015.1. Classification (NCBI taxonomy): domain Eukaryota; kingdom Viridiplantae; phylum Streptophyta; class Pinopsida; order Pinales; family Pinaceae; genus Picea; species Picea engelmannii. The sequence continues at coordinate 6,793 of ML821182.1, forward strand.
CATGGGGACACTTGGTGGCTTGCATGGAGGCTTATACTTGACTAGACAACACTTGGGTTGAGGAGATCATATAGGTGTGGTGGATCTAAAGGGCACATGGCTTATGAGGTTGTTGAAGCATTGGAGACCTTTGGAGGAGCGCTGGACCTTCTTGAGGAGCATTTAGCCTTGGACCCTTGCTTGTTGGACACGCATGGCTTGGAGCTTAATATGTGTCATCTAGAGTTGGAGCGCTTCACATTTGGGCTTATCTAATGATTAGTGAGGTTGCTTGTAGTTCCACTTGTTATTTTTGGCCTCGCTCACTTTTCATATAAATAAAGGGAGGAGTGAGTATTTTCATTACTTAATCATTGTTCAATCATGTAATTAGATGTTTGTGTTAGAGATTTGAGATTAGAGAGAACTAGCATCTTACTCTTCTTTATTTTTATTGTTGTCTTTTTCTTTAGTGCAAGGGTTCTTGAAGAAATTCAAGAGAAAACTAGTGTTAGAGTTTTTCCTTAAGAAAAAGAAGGCTAGGGTCTGGGATGAACCCTAAAGGAGCAAAGTAGCTCTTCATCTTGTAGCTTTTGTGTGAGATGAAGACTAGGGCTTTGTGACATTTGGAAACCCTAGTGCTACTTAGGGTGCTTGATGTGGAGAATGTAGGAGATGATTTTATACACTTGTGTAATGTAGGAGTAGGTGCCAAAGAGAACTCGCTGGTGTGTATACTAGTTTGTTGAGGATCTATGGTGGAGTGACCAACTTTGGTCAAGAGCGATTCCTAGCTAGGAGTTGGGGGCTAAGGTTTTCTTATGGTTTCTTTAGGTAGGGTTTGAAGAGCTTGACTTGTACCAACTTGTATTGAGTTGTTGACATGTACACATACCACATCTCATATATATATGAAGTGTTCCAAGTGTTCAAATTTTGTGTGCAGATTTGAATTCCAACACGTTATTTTCATGACTGAGTAGATTATAGCATTGGTTATGCATGTAGATTTGACCTAACATCGAGTTGAATTCGTTAAGTGATTTAACACATATATAGAAGATAAACAACATATTTATTGTTGTAATAAGTATTTTTAGATCTATTATATGCTTAGAAAGCGTGCCCTAAGGGTTGAAACTTTGTGGTATTAAAGTGCATTTGGTTGGTATTTGTTTTCTTGAGTTGCCTTGTGAATCGTGTAAAAGAAGAGTGAAGTATTTATTGCTCTAAGTTAACATCTCAATTCCAATATGAAGGTTGAAAGCTCACATGAAATAGATTATGGAAACCTCAAAGTTGAGGTGAAATATTTAAGTTGTCATTAACTAATTTTAAGAAATTTCTACATGGTATCAGAGCATTTCAAAGATTTCTACATGGTATCAACGCATTTCAAAGATTTCTACATGGAATTAGAACATATTTTATTGAGATTGCTCTCTAGGTGATTGTTCTCTTGGTCAAGAGGGAGTTCAATATTTTAGTTGTATTGTATCCTAGAGAGGTGCTTGAGCTAGTACAAGTTGATTGGGTGTGAAACCCTAGTGTGCTTGGGAGAAGTGCTTGAACCTTAGAAGGGTCATTCTACATTATATATCACTAATTTTGGTTTGAGGTGTTTTAGATTTGTAGGATGATTACTGTCAGTTTTAGAGAGTGATAGGTGTTGGAAATATTGTTGTCATTGATGTCAAAGACATGGGGAGACTACAAATGTCCAAGATAAATATTGCAGGATGAAGATTGTTGGAAATATTGTTTCTGGATTTTTGATGCTCGGTTTGGATACCCTTTTTTTAAGACATTTTTAATTTAAATACCTAGCTCAAATGGGAGCATAAATTATATGGTTGGAAATATTTTTCTGAGACCTTTTTAGCAATATATGACACTCCTCCTAACTTCTTAGGAATAAGGAGATATGATTTTTTCTGTCAAACAACCAAACTAGAAAGTTCAAGTCAACCCAACCAGTGTTTACAGGTCGCCCCCTACCAGTCTTTACAGGTTGGCCCTAAAAGTGAGCACATAAACACTATAATTACAGGATAGATTTGCACATTTGAAAAGCATCCATGCGAGAAGATCAAGTCCGAGGTGCGCAAGAGGAGTTGAGGAGTCTTTTTGGGGTATAAGGATGTGCAAGAGGAGTTTTTGGAGTTTTAAGGAAGCGCTATGAAGGACTGAGGTCTATGATGTTGCAAAGTGTCTTGTTTTGAGGTTGTGATGATACAGTTTGGAATTGTATGATGGGAATGATGATATGAGGTTCACTAAGGGATGAAGGCTAAATATGACTTGTGTTTGAATCTATGTATGGCGTAGGAAGCAAGGAGAGGTGTTGGAAAATGAAAGTTAAGGGTATGTTGATGCTATGAAATGCATGATGTATGAAGCATGCAAGTGAAGTCAGAAGTACTCTGTGTATGAAGATCTTAGATTGGTGTCTGTACAGGTCTTTCTGAGTTGGTGCTCAACTGAGGAGATTAGTGTCTCCAACATGTTAGTGCCTACAAAATAGTTTGTTGAGTTGGTGCTCCACTGAGAAGATTGGTGTCTCCAGTAGGTTGGTGCCTACACAATATCTTGTTAAGTTGATACTCAACTAAGGAGATTGGTGTCTCCAATAGGTTGGTTCCTACAAGCTTTGTAACAATAGGTTGGTGCTTACAAACAATTATAAAGATAATTTTTTGTGGTTTTCTCCTGCAAGGGTTTCCACGTTAAATTCTATGCATTGTGATTTGAGTTTATATGTGCTAATGAATGATTGATGAATGGTTAAATAAATTAAAAATTATCTTACACTGATTCACCCCCGCCCTTCAGTATAAACATAATTTCAACAATACGTTGGAGGGTACTTCCAATTTCATACCTTGGGAGTGTTACCACACAATCTAGAATCTTAGTGGAAAGTCCTCACAAGGCACAAGACTAGTCAAGCATCAAAAGATGTCACCATTGTTACCTAGGCAACAACATCTCTCTATTTAGTGAATGAGTGAAATCCAACATGTTATCGCATGATTTGTAGTTTGGGAAAAGCCCAACCCAAAAAACAAATGTGTGACACAACTGGGGACACCTATCACTGTCACCTTAATAGATATCCCCCTCGTTTTAGTGATGGACAAGTCCAACACAAGGGAGGCTTGTCGGGTGACCCTAAGGGGATTGCAAGGGAAAAGACCAAGAGTTGAAGGAACCACCCTTACAGGTCACAATTAAAAGATCTTGAGGCTTGAGGGAGGATGAGTTTAGATTAAGGAAAAAGGTTGCCCATTGATAGTACCTGCAAAACAAATGTTAGACAACTCAAACCAAGACAATATATGATGAAATAAGCCTCGAGACAAGACGTAAATCGACAAGAAATCCTATTCTTCCAAAATTGCAACATATAACAATGATATATCAACAATAATAAAATTATAACAGCTGCAAATTAGACCATCAAAATCAACATATAATATTGAACAACAAAGCTTATATTTAGTAAACAATATTACAATGCTTAAACTAAGATTTTGATGGTAAAAGAAGGTTGTGAAAGAGTGTTATCAACAATGTTTACAACATCCCTATGGCTGTAGCTAACTTTTGCTATAGCAACAAATTCTAACCACTAAAATCAACAAGTAAACCATCCAAACAATAACCTTCTATTAGTAGATTAACTATCACAACACAAACAAATTTGAGCGGTAGAAAAGTGGAGAATTGTATGAGAAAGAGTGTTTGCTGCAATCCTAATGGTTGTAATTTAAAGTTTATTACAACAAACTAATCATTTTACAAAACAAGATTCCCTTCATGGAGAAGAGAGTCTAAAGCATGCAAAATTCAAATCCAACTTAATCAATTTCAAACCCTCAATTTTCACTTTTACCAATGCAATAATTTACATTCTCCAGTGTGATTAGTGCCTTGTTATTGGGTAAATCGAGTCTCTTCTTTGGAAGACAAACTAACCAAAGAGGAAGAATTTTTTTTTCTTGAGAGTTAAATCCTTATAAACCCAAGAAAGCCACAACCCCTCCAAATCGTCTAGCTTAGAATCCAAGACAAACTAGGGTTTTGTGATTCTTTAGTGGTGTAAACCCTCTTACTTCCTAGAGAAAACAAACCCTAGCCAAACCTTACAACAAGGGTGTAAACCTTCTTACTCCTTGTGGCAATCCTTATAGCCCCTTGATAGCAAATAAGGATAAATTTTGGTGGAGGGTGTAACCCCTTTTACTCCTCCTAGGATTTAAGATATTTTTCTAGAATTTAAACAAGCAAGATAACAATAGGTTGCAAAAATTACTCACAAAATCTAAGAGAAAGCATGTAATAAACCCTTACTACCAATAAATCATCTTATGATTTGCCAAGAGAGAACACCAAGAGAAATCGCTAGCCTTTAAAGCTTCCAAAACAAGATTTTGCATCCATTTGCACAAGAAAAAGAGAGGCTGAAATTCTCCAAGAGGACTAAAATTGCAGTCCAAAGAGTAATATTATCAAGTGATGAGTTATGTTCAAGTGAAACATGACTTGTCTCTATTTATAGAGGAAAACCCAAGTCATAGTTTGTCCAAATTACAATTAAATCTAGAATTTTAGGCTAAAACCAAAATTAGAATGCTTAATTAGCATAGTGATTTGTTCTTTTTGCCCACATAGGCTATAAAATGACAAAAAATAGCAAAATGTTGGCATGTAAGCCCAACATCCTCTTCTCTTCATGTTCCTGATCCTCGTTCATGTGCTATGGACATCATCCAAGGTGCAACGTTCATCATCCTAGGCCTCCAATGTGTGGGACACAACACCCATCTGGTGTGATTTCATGCCCCTATGAAGGTCAAGTGGCTTAGTCCTTTCATGACTTTCACTAGGCAAGGTCCTGCAAAGACAAACAAATACACCCTCCAAAGGTCCACAAGTCATGTGAATCATGACAAGTAAGCCACATTTAATAAAAGAACCACCCAAACAAGTGCATTAAGGCCCTCCTATTCAAATTAAACAAATTCTCAAAGACCTTATAAACTTTGTCAAATTTAGGTATGGGAGGGGTGTCATGGTGCTCTATTAGGTAGGCCAATCCCCAAGTCAAGGAATGTTTCCTAAGAAGACCCTCTCTAGACCATGTAGTGGGTATGAGTGGATTGGGGTAGTATCTTTGAACATGGGGTTCATGACATATCAAGGGCTCATATTGTCTCATTTATGGGCGCCTTTGTGGAGGGTGCATTGCATCCTTTTGTTTGCAATGCAATATTTTTCCAAGTCCTTTATTTGCCTTTCTTTTTTATGGTTCGAACATTGAGTGCTATATGCAATGGAAAATAAAAGAGCACTGCAATGCCACTTGAAGTTAGGACACATTGAGTTCCATATGCATTGGAAATTAAAGGACACCACAATGTATTCCCCCATCAAGGGGGACATTTTTTATTTATTTTCTTGTTAAAGGTCCTTCACTTTTATGGAGAAGCATTTCATGGTTCTTAGGACCTTAGGGTGAGAATCAACACCTTTGGACCTTCAACCCCTTCTTCCCATGAAATGAGGTACAAGCACTTCTTGGGGTCAATGAATCCAAAAACCCAAAGATGAGGAAACAGAGGGGAAGAAGTGTGGAAAGTGGTAAGTATGAGTGGAATGGTATGAGGACCCTTCAAGGAGACCCCCTAGTAGCAACCGTTTTCCCAAAGGTGACCAACTTAGTAGGATACCATGTCAACGACTAAGGTGAAATAAAGAAAAATGTATAATTTCCAAGCAAACATTCCATAATCAAGAGAGAACCCTTTGCAACATGCTCAAATGCTTCGAATATTAAAGTGACACTTACCATGAGACTAGATTTGTTACCTCATGAAGAAAGACTTGTTGTCCTTTCTAGGGGCCAAGCTAGTGTGGCAAATGCTGCTATGTTGGTGACGATGAGTGGTGATGCATGGTGGGGAGGGGCTCTGTCTGCTCAATGTGGGATCAACTGGTCATCTGGCTCTCGACACTCCATGTCTACTACCTACGGGCCTCGAGACATCATTTCCTTAGTTACCCCTAGGCTGGGGTGTTGATGCAAAAATGCACAACAAGGATCCTGCGTGCAAAAGATTGCAATGCACTATATTTATTCTATTACTATATTATCTAACTAGTGGGTGGGACTCCTTAGAGAAACTATATTAAGTTGATTTCACTCCTTTTTATTTAAAAAAGAAATGCAACTTGCAAACAAATGTCTTGATTAGATTAAAATCTTGTATTATAACCTATCACACATGCACAAATGATTTATTTGACAACGATTTATAATGCTCCTCATTCTTAGATTGCATTAAATATATCGTTGCAATGTTTAAAAGAAAAAAAAGAAGTAAAAGACCTATTGCGCCAGTGCTATGCTACTTACGATTATAAGATTTTGAATATTGTTGCTATAATAATCTTGCAATATATTTAAAAGGATGGTTAACTTCTATCATATCCATATGTATCATATAACCATAATGGTATCATGTTAAGTTTACAATATCATACGAGGCTGCCACATACAAGTATGAACGAAGTCGACTTATAATAAAGTTCACATATCATATGACTACCATATGTCATGTCGCTTGATTGTTAAGGTGATATTGTTGGTTTATAAAGTGTTGACACTTTATGACATTTGTGAATGTGGTATAGTGGTGGGATATGTTATGGTTGTGAGCTTGATAGTTTTCAAGGCATGGTACCAAAGCTTGATTTTTGAGTTTGAGCTGGTGATTGAGTGCGATCCACCATGTAATGTTTGATTAGTTATCATGGAAAGGTTGGTGAGTTTGGTTTTGTCGAGGCGATGTGAATTAAATGAGAGTTAATGCACTCTCTGTTGGGTTTCTTGCCTAGGGTATACCACCTTTTTGCACTGTCACTTGTTTGGAAATGCTTTGCTGCTCTTAGCCGAGGGTTTTGAGTTTGGAGCTCGTATTGGTGGTTGGATAACGATATTTGGTTGTTCTTTCATGGCTATTTATTCGACTTGGATAGGTATGAACATATTTTGACTCTTCTGGCATCAATAAGCTACTATGCTTAGATAATTTTGAATATTGGCTCAATTTGGTTGCATGATGCATGCGTGTTATGAGTGTGACTCTGTGTTGTGCGTGCATATTTTAAACACTGTTAATGGCAAGTTGTTATATGTTTTTAATTAAGTATGAAATAAAACAACCACTGGGTATTGAAAACCTGTGATACTTATGACCTGGGTTTTACATTGCAACTTACGTTACATTTTGGTTTGAAAGGAGAAATGATTTCAAGTGAAATACAATCTCACTAGCGTTGATTGCATTTTGGTGTTGTTATCGTTCTGGTCCGGTATTGAACAACATTGGTTTCTTACATTTGGTATGGGTTTTGTTTTTAAACAAAATATAATAGAAACATACAATGTGGGCTATGTGGGTTCTCATTTTGACTGCTTTTGTACTTCGTTCAAAAGGAAATATTGAACAATTATTTGGGCTCATTATAATAGTAGCTCGGTTTGATTGAGAAAATTGTCCGAGGCATATAGATGGGTTTCGAACTGGTTTCAATTTGATATATCTCTGGTTGGTGTTGGATTGAATTCACTTGTAGTCAATGGGTTATGGTTATAATTTTAAAAGGATTCCAATCTAGGGTTCTGACTTGCCCTTCTGTCTTGACTTATTCTTATTTTGGATTTAAAATGATTTAGAGTTATAGTTTGTTTCAAGAAATAAGATGTGAAACCCTATATTTAGTTTCCTGGATCCTGTCATCAATATTTGGGCTTGCTTGTTGATGTTAGGTTTTGAAAATAATTTTTGTGCACATAGCCAGGTTGGGAATGTTATAATACTATAGCATGTGTGTAGTCCAACATCATATATTGGGCTCGTATTGGTTAGCATATTGGTTATAAATATCAATGTTACAAATATTTTGACAACACCCAGGTGTTGACATTGTTTAATGACTAATATATGAACAAATATGAGAATTAGTTCAAATGATCTGATCAAAATTACTCTTGTGCTCTGTTGGATTGATAACATATTGGATTCACTCTGTTGTTATGATGAATTCTATGGATTGAGTAGGATTGGTAAAACAAAGTTTGAATAGATATATTTAAAAAACAGTTTATATATAGCTTTTTTTACACGAATTTATTAAATGAGATTTTTGGTTAATTTATTTTAATTGGATTCCGAAGAATCAAAATGAAAATGATTACAGGGTTATATGTTGAGACCTAGAATTAATCACATTAGTTGATGATTGATGGATGATAAGTTGTCTACAGAATAGAACATTGACTTTCATTTCCGATCCATAATTTCACTTTACACATATTATAAAGCCCTCATTTTTCCAAAAATCATTTTTATTCCCATCTTTTGTTTGTTTTTTAAATGTGTGATTGTATAGAAGCCCTGTAATTTGAAAAAAATGTTAAAAGGAGATTTTGAAGATGAACAATGAGCAGTATTAATGAAATCAACAGTGAAGTGAAGATGGTGATATAACTATAAAAGTGATCTTAGATTAAGAATAGTAATCATTGTTCCCCTTTCATGCATTCCACTTTTCATTCATTACAAACCCAACCACATCCTATATTTCATTAAATATCCCTGTTCTCAATGATTGTAGTTGTAGATCTAAGTCGACAGAACAACTATGATTGATACATGTAGAGTAATGGATTGATTGCATGCATGCTAGTATGTGGACTGATAAGAGCCAATATTTTAAATTTATCTTTAGGCAAGTAAATTGATGGTCGATCAATCTTTCTTGTTTCATATTCCGACCTAAGTTTTCTTTCAGACAGTGAGTTTCTTTAGCAAAGGAAGCCATGACAAAAGTGGGG